>CM074947.1:6659972-6670408 GCA_037577455.1 Pangasius macronema
ACTGTCTTCAGTTCCTGCTTGTTCTTGGGGCATTTTCCCTTCAGTTTTGTCTTCAGCAAGTGAAATGCATGCTCAAATGGATTCAGGTCAGGTGATTGACTTGGCCATTACACTTCTTTATAAGTTTAGAGTGGGAAATGAGTTCTCACTTTGATTATCAGAATCATCCACATTAGTCTCTGTCTCATCACCTGAGGTAAATGTAAAACTCAAGACATTTAACCACAAGCCTCATCATTGTCTCTTCGCTTGACTGATCTCTGTTCACCGATCTATTCAGATTTATTCAGTCAGTTCTGTTCTGTTGGCTAAATGTCTTGTTATTAATGTATTTTTATTTCTCTGTTAAAACATTTTAAAACTTATAAACTGAACTGATTAGACTTATGTCTTTTTCTTTAACACAACTCACAGAAAATGATACAATTTTGAGAAAATAGAGTTTACAATGCTAGCAAGGCTTTAGACCTCTTTAGGTAGATTGAGTGTTTTTACCCCTGAGATGGTCTCTTATTTCTGTCTTGTTTCAACTGGCTCCTTATTCAACATGATCTTTGCAGACAGATACCAAGACAAGGTTAGAAAGTATCCTAAATAAAATAATTTTGGCAACATATATTTGGCTCCCTGGTGGACTTGTGGCTAGCATGCGGCACTCTCATTGCCACGGTTTGGGTTCGATTCCTTATGAGGGAACCGGCCCCGGTCACTGGAGGATTGCACGAGTCAGTGCACTCTCAGTGCCGGGCCTAAGCCTGGAAACGGGGAAAAACTTGTGCCAGAATCAAAATATGTGGATGGGTGAAAGATGGGTGAAAGACAGAAAAAAAGAGACTTTGGTGAAATATAATTGTTTTATGAAAGTAGAGATGTCAAAGAATATTACAGAAAAAAAATCCCTCAATTTTGGTTAAACCCCAATTTTTAGTCATTTTTGGCTCTTTTCCATAAATGTAAACATTTTATTTAAATTTTTTTTTTGCAGATCGCCTCACATATTAGCTGTGTACCATGGCACCCAGCCAACATTATTACACAGCAAAGCTGACTTTAGTTCAAATATTTACACATCTCAAATTTATATAACACAACTGCTATATGAGTACAGTGTGGATTTATGAATATATACTGTAAATATGAAGATAAACATAATACAGACATCAAGTCCAACCACAGGTGCAGGAGAAAAACGAACAGTACTGTATATTAATTCAGTGAGAACCACCCAGGCTTCTGTCGATGAGAACAGGCCTGCCTTTCCTTCCAGCTCACTACACACATCCCATTTCTTCCAAACTCACTTAGCCTAATCGCACTAAGCAAGCATGAAAGTGGGGGATGGTGTGTCTTTATACCAAAAAGAAAGGGGTGGAAAAAAAATAGAGAAAAGTCAGATTGCATTTTTTTTCTAGGAGAGTTGGTAATTTGAGTTGGTGATTAGTGTATAGTTTTTGGGCTGAAGGTCTGGTTTAGCATAATATTATAACAATTTAAATACAATAAATTAAACTCTATATAAACTGTGTTTACAAGAGTGTTGTGGAAATAAGGATGGAAGGAAAAAAGGTCTCTCTCTCTCTCTCTCTCTCTCTCTCTCTCTCTCTGTGATTCTTTTTCTTTTGCGCTCTTATGTAAAGGTCTGTCTGACATGTAAAATTAATCTTTTAAGTGGAATGCATTGCTATGCCATGCTCCAAGCGCAGCCCAGATCAGGCATGCATACAATATGCAATTGGGCATTGCCATGGCAACGTGGCCTGCATGAGGAGGTTTAGTGAGTGAAAATGGATGAGACCGGTATGACTCTTTATTTAGTGGGTTTATTCAGGGTGTAAATTATACCAGGTGGCATGGATAAAGTAGTGATGGAGAAGTCTGGAGAAGGTAAGAGAGTAGGAGTCTTTAAATGCACATAAAAAACAGATGAAGCTTGTTCAAGGATTTTAGTCTGAGAATAGGAATGATCTGAAACTGCAAAACTGACAGGTGCTGTACGTTCAGGTGTTTTATCATAATTGATCTTGTGTTAAATGTATCAGATTTAATTCCTCGTCTATGTGTATTTATGATATTATCATATGTTGAACTATTTATATGCACATGCTTTATATTTTTGACAGGTATCAGCCTTTTAATAATGTTCATGAAGTAGGGGTATGACGATATATCGTTATGATGGTGGACTATATTAACTTGAAGGAAACAGTTATACTGTTTATGGGATATTTTACATTATCCTATACCAGTACTGCTAAAAATATTTGCAGAAGATGAAGGGTAATGAAGTAGGTGAAAAATGAGGGGTTGGTGTCTGTTTCCCTAACAAAAAAGCACTTTCACTGCAGTGTTATATAAAAAAAGCACATCCCAAAATGCTTCATTCTGCTTTTAAATAATGCGTGACATTATTCACCATTAAGCCCCTCCTCCCCTTTTACGAGATCTATATACTGTAAAAGATAAGGTATAATTCACACTTTCTACTTCATTACTATTACATTATCTGACTGAAAGGTGAGAGCACTTGAGAGGCAACAGAACAGGCGTCTGCGCTTTAATCGATGTGTGAGTCTCTTAAGTGAACTAAATAGCTGTTCCACTGGCGAAATTCTCTCACTAAAACACACAGGAGACGAAGCATTATCATGCATCAAATGAAATATTCAGAATCTTATTAAGATGCATTTTGTGGAGCCTTGTCATCACTTATTGAAATAACTCACAAGTTATAAGTGATGGTTATGAATTTGTATTGTTTTTGTAAATTAAAGTACATTTAGCTTGCACTGCTAACATTATTACAAATAACAGTGCGTGGCCTCAGTTACTCCTCAGGTGTATAACTCTATTATAATTTACAGTATGTGTACTATATATGTATTACTTATAGCACAACACTGTTCAGTTCTTAATTCTAACTGGTCAGAATGTGTTGATTCGTTTGATCATTGATTCAAGGTGTTGATTCATCATTCGATAGCAGCAGCTCAAACAAATCATGGGCTTATATGTATACATTGCCATTTATATAGTAACAACTCATTCATTTGTATGGTGGACATTCCACATAATCTGAGACTAATCATAAGCAATCATATAATTGCAGATAAGGTGAGGTTTTTCTGTAAAGCTGTTTATTTAACATTTACAGAAGGAGTCAGTGCTTTGTAACAGTCAGAGGTAGTCTTCTTTTAAGTCTTTAGGACAGAGGACAGAGATAAAAGTGAGAAACATAACGATAACTTAATAAAAAGTACAACACGCCATTATTTAATTACTAAAACAACAAGTGTTTGGCAAATTGCTGTTGTATAAGAGGAATAAAACACTTCAAGATGTGTTGCTTTAGGTTATAATTGGTATAATTGCTTATTTTCCTACAGCAGTATGTGCCATCATGTCTTAAGCTTTAAATATATTTCTATATACAGTTTGTTGTGCGTTGAATGGATGGTTTTCCATTTCATTTATTTATTTTTGTTCTTTTGGCAATCTATATTTTTATTTAGACAAAACTGTTTAATGGATGCACAGTGACTAATGTCTATTTGTCTGGTTTCAGTAGTTGTATTAGTAATGTTTTCTTAGTTTATGTTATAACTAATCATCTTGTCCGTGCATACATTTCATTTACAGTTATTAATTTGGCAAACACTTTTAACCAAAGCAACTTAAAACTGAGCTGAAGAGTAGAGGGTTAAAGGACTTGCTCAGCGGTAGCTTGACACCATCAAGATTTGAACTCTCAACCTTTCAATCAGTAGCCAACATCTATAACCTCTGACACCATCACTTCCAGGGCTCACCTATTCAAATTTCAGATAATAGTAATAACAACAGCAACATTCATTTGTAGACTTGTCTGCCATCTATACAGTCTGCTTCGAAAATAACTTGTTTGTATTGTAAATGTCATATAGTATTTGAGAAAATTACATTATGTGAGACAATTACCCCCAACCCCCTGCTTCGCCATTGCACCCAACCCCCCCAGACTATCTCCAACGATACCACTTAGAAAATAGTCTGTCATACACCTTCTGTTTTCAGCTGTCATATTAACATGATGGCATTAAATGAGCTAATTTAATTTCAGACATTAAATGCTTTTATATCAAAGTGCTGCTAAATTCTCAATTGTGATTGGTATTGATTAATTGTTTTATCGAGGTTCCAAATCATTAAATATAACTTTTAATTAGTTGAAAGTGGCGCTGATTCAATGCCATGATAGGTATGGACCTGATACCAGCAAAAGAGAAAAAATAAATGAAATTGATCTGATCCTTTAATAATTGGAAAAAATTGGAATTTGATTTTGAAAAGATCTTCTTGGAATTGGAAATGACATATAAAGAGACTTGACTGTATATTTTTTTGTTAGGATTGGTTTTTATTTTACTTTTTAGTTTTAAGTTATACGTAATAATTTATTATTTTTGCAGTCTAAAAGTGATTTTTCTGTGACATCTATATTTTTGTGTTTTTAGCTATGTATTTCTCCCCCTGTATTTTGTATTGTTTCTGTATTTTCCTGTATATAAATATTTTTGTTTCCAAATTTTAAAAAATCATTTTACACTTAGGAGTTTTTAAATAATAACATATTAGATGGGAATTGATATTGGGTGATACTCAAGGTTACCGTATTAATATTGAAAACTAACAAGTGGAATCATGCCATCTTTAGTGAAAAGTCATTATGTAAAAATTGGAAAATTGGAAAATTACTGTAGTGTTATATGAAAAAAAGACTTTGGGTTGTGCT
Organism: Pangasius macronema; assembly: GCA_037577455.1. Lineage (NCBI taxonomy): Eukaryota > Metazoa > Chordata > Actinopteri > Siluriformes > Pangasiidae > Pangasius > Pangasius macronema. The sequence goes on from CM074947.1 coordinate 6,664,741, forward strand.
GTTATTGGAAAATAATCAACTAAATGGTGGAAATAACCTTGTCATTTTGTTCGTTATTTTTGTATAACAGCATGCACCATCATGTCTTATTTCTTACCTCAGTTTCAGTCTTTCCTTTCTTCCGCACATATTAATTAATGACCTCTTACTGAAAATACTGCCATGATTTGTTCTGTATATTGTTGCCAAAATACCTGAGGAGGCTCATCTTACCGAGCAGCTCATCTTACCTCGTTCACCTCTACACCTGTGTCTGTGTATAATGGCAATGAAGTTGAATTGATGGAACTGAATTAGTACCTCAAACATACAATCAATGATTTTAACAAAAAGGCATCATGGTGTTTATATAGTCAAACACATTGAAGATTGATTTGATTGAAGAATGATTTAAATACACTTTCAAACAGGGATGAAAAATAACCGAATGCTTGGCTGTATCACTCTGACTAATCATGTCAGTAGATTCCTTTTGAGTTAGATTTACTCTTTGTGGTATAGCTTTGGGCACAATGATTAAGCCTATACATAGTCTCTGCACAAACCCAAGGGAGTCACTTGCAACATGTTTATGATTTAGCCCAAAGTCTACCTTAAAACTGTGAGAGCTGAGACGTGTCAGTGATACAGCCGAGCCTTTGAAACTTTAACGTTAGACCACATGTTTCTGGTTTTTGACTGGGCAAGTGCTGGGAACCTCACCCGGTCATTATGCTTGTTCACTACCTTAATCATCTCTTGCAGTATCTGCCCTTTGTCCCCACCCCACAACGTATTGCCTCCAGCGACTGGCGGCCATGTTGAATTCAACTCTACCTCCACATCGGCTTTGAACCAAGACTTAATGAAGAGGCATCTGTTTCGATGGACGTTAAACATCACTTCTCTTTTTCGTCCTGGTTCTCCTTCCTTTGGGGAAAAAGGGATGATAATAGATGGACGAGGGGTGCCTGTTTTCCTGTGAAAGTGAACTTGACGCCAGCCCTTTCTCTTCCGGGACATGGCCTAATCAATCATAACCGATAACAAATTCATCAGCTTGGATCAATTTTGGGCTGTTAAGATCAAAAAGGGGCGGTTTGTGGGAGGCTTTTCCCCCTTGGTCTAATTTATATAATGTGGTGCAAATTTACTTAACCCCCCTTCCCCCTTACACTCACACACTCCGAGACTATTAGAAATCCATTTGTCTACTCATAGCAACGTCGAAATTGGTGGTTAGGTCCTGATTTTAGACATAAAACCAAAAACGGTCTTAAGAAAAGAACTGAGTAATTTGATTACTTGTCTCTGGATTATTGCAAACATAACCTAATCTAACCACACAGCTCTTAGATCTGCATTCAAGTTTCATTTATTTTCATCCACTAGCTTACAATAAATCATCCATATCTCAGCTAAGATGTAAAAACCAAAAAAGGGGGAAAAAAGCCTTAACAGCATCCCAGCAAAGAGTCACATGTTTTTCCGTGCACATATTTAAACACTTCAGTGCTGGGCCTCATGTCCGGAATAGTGTATCTGTTTTTTAAATATTAATCCTGGCTCAATTGCCAATGACAAGTCAAAGAAACCCTTGCATTTGTCAGTGTTAAAGGCCCTGGGACAAACACTGGCCCATCAAAGGCCTTCACCCTGTCCAACAATTACCACTAATAGTAACTGCGGGCCAACGTCTGCCCCCCTCCAGAGCATTTCAATGTTCTCTTCCTCCTTCTGCCCCCTCCTGCCCCCCTGCCAGTGGTGGCTCATACCAGGGGGCTTAAAACAGGAAGTCAGGAAGCTTTGAAGATCACAAATCAGATACTGAGGAGCACTTACAAAGGTGAGCAATGGTCAATTTACCATTTCAAATTAATTTGGGGGAAAGGAACAGGAAGGCGTCATGGCAATGTCATAGCCGTCAACTCTTTAGGAGGAAAGGATTTTTAAAAAAAAATAAAATTCAAGGAGTATTTCATTGTATGGAATGTAATTATTTTTCTGTGAATTTAAATGTAAAAATATAGTTTCCTCTTTCAGAAGAAATTCAAAAGGTTAAAGGTCACTAATTTATTTTTAAAATAAAAAGAAGATTGCTAATATGGCTCGGGAGTTTTTTTTTTTTTTTGCTAATATGGTAAGGAAGTCTGTGGTTCAGCATATATTGTATATTGAAATAGCTGTAGGATTAAGTATAAAGAGGAATTTATGCCCATTGCACCAACCAAAATGATGCCTAGGTTTAACTAAAGCAGGTCTTAACTGGTGCACAGCCATGTGATGCTATTTTTGTAATGTTTTGTCTCTGTACACCACCACAATGGACTTGAAATGAAACAATCACTATGTAATTGAAGTGTAAACTTTCAGCTTTGATTCAAGGGGTTTAACAAAAATATTGCATTAACCTTTTAGGAATTACTGGCATTTTTTTTTACATAGTCCCTCCATTTTCACTGGCTAATAAGTAATTGGACAAACTAACAATCATAAATATAAGCATTATTTTTAATACTTGGATGCAAATCCTTCGCAGTCAATGACTGCCTGAAGTCTGGAACCCATGGACATCATCAAATGCTGAGTTTCCTCCCTTGAGATGCTTTGCCAGACCTTTATTGCAGCTGCCTTCAGTTGCTGCTTGTTTGTGGGTCTTCCACCTTCGGATTTGTCTTTAGTAAATGAAAAAAATGCTCAACTGGGTTGACGTCAGTTGACTGACTCAGCCATTTAAGAACATTCCATTTTCAAGCTCTTGGGTTGCTTTCTTGGCACGTCCTGGGTCATTATCCGTCTGTACTGTGAAATGTTGTCTTATCCGTTTTGGAGCATTTGACTGAATCTGAGCAGAAAGTATAGCTCTGTACACTTCAGAATTCATTCTGCTACTTCAACCAGCAGTGACATCATCAATAAACACCAGTGACCAAGTTCCATTGGCAGCCATACATGCCCATGTCATAACACTGCCTCCACATGTTTGACACATGATGTGGTATGCTTTGTATCACGAGCTTTTCCCTTCCTTCTCCATACTCTTCTCTTCCCATCATTCTGGCACAAGTTAATCTTGTTCCAGAACTGGTCAGGCTTCTTTAGAAGTAGTCTAATCTGGCCTTCCTTTTCTTGAGTGTTACCAGTGGTTTGCATCTTGAGGTAAAACATCTGTATTTACATTCATGAAGGCCTCTTGATTGTAGACTTTGACAATGATACACCTATCTCCTCCAGAGTGTTCTTGACTTGGCTAGATGTTGTGAAGGGGTTTTTCTTCACCAAGAAAAGAATTCTGCGTTCATCTATTTTAGCTGTCTATTTGAGCTGTTGTTGCTGAGCTTGCCAGTGCATTCTTTTTTTTTTATGAATGTACAAAATTGTTGATTTTATGGCCACTAATGATGGCCACTTTCACTTGCATCAATACCTCTTTGGACTGCATATCGAGAGTTCCGTTGAACAATTACCAAATGCAAATGCAATGCTTGGAATAAACTCTTAAAAATTTGTCAAGAAATAAGGAGGGAACAGGTGTTACCTGGCAATGAAACTGCTTATCATTCAGTTGTCCAATTACATTTGAGCCTGTGAAAATGGAGGGACTCTGTAAAAAATGGTTGTAATTCCTAAATGGCTAATGCACATTTACATCCATTTTGTTAAACCCCTTGAATTAATGCTGAAAGTGTACATTTCAATCTTGACTTCTTGATTGCTTGATTTCAAATCCATTTCAAATCCATCCATTGGTGGTGTACAGATGCAAAAATCGCGTCGCTGTCCGAATACTTATTGACCTGACTGTATGCAATAATATTGGTAGCAATGCGAAAAATGAGTAGTGTGGGAAAAAAATCTCGTGTGAAAATAAAACACATGCACTAGATGAAGGAAATGTGTGAAACAAAAAATGAGAAGTATCTAAAACCACATGTAAAAAAATCACATGTGAATCTTATGATTATTCAGATGTTCATGTGACTCTTCTGTAAGAACATAAGCACATGCCTTAGCTCTGTTCATGCAACTGGATACTAAAATCATAGGTTTATATCTCACTGTAAATATAAAAAAAAGGTGAAGATAAATCAAATTGACTTGCTGTTATCAGAATGTTTGCAACCATAGTTCTACATCAGCTTGACTCTAGGAATGCAAGTATCTAGGAGAAATAATCTGTGGTGTGAAAACACGGTGGACTGTGCAGCATGAAGTCACACACAGATTACTCACGCTGGGCTCGGCAGTGGTGTCTGATTTCGGGCTGCCTCCGCTGAGGTGAGTGCAAGTGTCACTGTAAAGGGAAGTGACTGCCTTCCATCCCTCTTTCTCTTTCTCTCTCTCTCTCTGCTCCGGGCTCTCTCAGCGCCTCTCTGCCTTCACAGGATCCCATTTCCCCAAGTGAGCTGCTCCACCAGACGCTCAAATCAGTCACAGATTGGCAGAAGAAGAGCAGAGCGAGGGAAAGTGAGAAAGAATGAGACAGAAAGAAGGAATGGTGAAGAAAAAAAGGCGATCTTAATGAATAGCATTTGGTCATCCACACCTTGCTTGACTCGGCCCCCACTCCCTTCATCCGCACGGCCTCTTGAGCTTTGATCACGGCTTCAATTTGTAAATGTTACCAATGACCTTTATCCCTTTTTATTTCCCTTGTTCTCACCATCTTTCTTTTCTCCTGCCCCAGTTTGCCCACACTGTGGCCTCGGGCCGTCGAATCACTTTCAAAGTGCTGATTCTCATCTGAAGTCTGCTGCTGTTATTAAGTAAGGGAGTCAGCATACGTCCCTGCCAATGTCGTTCATAATCCGTGATTGCCTTGCTTTGGGAATACGATAGCATTGGGTTTAAGTCAAATGGCACGTCAGACATGCCAACTTTTCTGGACATTATTTTTTGTTTTTCATATTTTTTTTTTAAAGAGGAAACTTGTGCTCAAGTTATGAATACCCCCAAACCTTAGATGTAAAATGACCCTCATTATAACCAAAGCAGCTCAGTGGATCTGTCTGTCAACTGGTCTGTCATTACTTTCTTCTTCTATTCCACTTTTATGATCAAATGTGATTTAGAATGGAGAAAATGGTCTTGTCTTTCTCTTCAGGACCTGGTTTTATCTGTCATCCGTGTGTGTGTGTGTGGTGATCGAGCTCATTGATATTAGTGTAATTTGGACTCGGAGAGAACACTAGCCATGTTAAGGATCTTCTCTGCTGGTTTTCCTGTGTCCCACATCACAAAAGGTCGATAACAGGAATATTACCGTCATCCCTCGACACTTCCAATAGAGAAATTCCTGAGTAATTGTCCGAGCGGACCACAGTGATTTGACTTGATTACCCCTTCCTGCTTATCCCCATTTCGATATTCTTTCATGAATTTATTTCCAAGTGCTGACACATTACCAGATGTTGTCAGTTTGATATTGAGTTTAGCTCATAGTTGAGTTTAGCATAATTTTTTGTTGGAGCAGTATCAGGCCACTTTACATTTATTTATTTATTTATTTATTTATTTATTATTATTATTATTATTATTATTATTATTATTATTTTATTTTATTTTATTTTTACAAAAAATGCATTTAAATTTTACAAGCCTTAAACCTTTTGGTGTTTATGCCATGCTTTTAGTCTAACAGTGTTTTTAGAAATGCTAGTACAAATGTAATTTTACTTAACACACTCAA
>CM074947.1:6678962-6705285 GCA_037577455.1 Pangasius macronema
AAAGCGCTATACAAATAAACTGAATTGAATTCTTGTTAAGGACATGACTCTGGTGCTGATTAATCAAGTTGGTTGCTACCTCCAAATCTATTATTTCTGTAATATTAGTAAAGTTATTATAACAATACAAACAGGTAGGTTCTTGGAATAGGAGGATATTTCTTTTAACAAGGATTAACTTACTGATACATTCAGCGTGGCCTGATGGAGCTCATGTTGGGCTTCACGGTAGATCCTGAGCCACCACGCTAGAGGCAGAACTTAGCTTGTTGACACCTCCTTTAGAGCGAGCTGCATACTGCCCAACTTCATGGTCACAGGCGTACCAGCTGAAGGAATTCTGGGAGATCTAGGTGGCTGATAATTACATCCTTCACGCAACTGATTATCTAGCCAGGTAATGGGAGAGATTACCTGATAAAGGAAAATCTGTTTTGGGGTGAGATAGAGTAACTGTTCCTCATGGCCTTGATAAGTTGTTCCTTCTGCTGGTGTGACCCTGACTGGATCATGCAGTGTGTTCAAGGACTTTGAAGCTTTCTGAGGCAAGTATTAGATCAGGATCTGGATAAATGCTAATGTGAGAGTTTTTATTTATAGAACACAAGAAAATCAAGGCATGAATAAAGTGAAACTATGAATAACTAGGCAATGTGTGATCAGGCAAAGTAAACAAACGTCTTAATGGACTAAAAAGAAACATAGTAAAATGAATAAAAAAATTAAAAATGTTTGTTTAACACTTTATTGGTTCATATATAGGTGTCTAAACTGCAGTAGCACACACTAAAGCCAAATCTCTATTTATTAATACCTTTATTTTAATCCCTGATAGGAATATTATGTTGTGCCACTGTGTAATAGCAATATTTGTATATTTTAAACCCTTTTATTTTAATTGCTAATTGGTCTGTTTGTAAGTGCTTAAAATGAAGCACTGTACAAAAATGTACAAAGCACTGTACTGATAAAAAATCTCATGAAGGTTGCTTTTATTCGCTGGCAATCTTTACATAATTCTTATTTGCCATAGCACTGTATTTTGTCTCACCTCACATGCGTTTCTCTCCGCATTTGGCACGGCACATTCGGTCCTGATTCTGCAGCACTTTGATGACATCACGGCTGGATTGGAGTGTCTCATGTGCCATGGGGGAGCAGATTAGTCTTAACTCTCCACTCCAAACAGAACCATTTAACAGACCACTTCTTCTCACACCTCATCAATATTTCAGCTGCTCAATCTATATTCATCACGGAACATGCTCCGTCCGACCGGCTGTGCCCTTGTGCTTTTATTTATTCATCTTATTTATTTATTTCTCCCCACCATCATGGCATCCCGACAAGCTGCAATTATTCCCCACCATTAGAGGAACCTTAAAGCAGTGCTGAATGAAAGATGCCTTTGGGCCACAACAGGCTGCTGTGATACAAAGTGACAGGCAGAAGTGGAGCGGCCACTGGAGTGAAGTGGGATGCTCTAAATCTGTCACTATTCTTACTGACAGATATGTTTAAAAAGCTGGTGCTAGGTTGGATGAGGATAATCGCCAGGATTTGCTGTGTTAGCCTTTTTGTGGTGAGTGTGCATCTCTAGGTATATTCCAGTGTAGATATTTTAGTTTATTTGGCTATTAACCATTAAAAGCCAATAAATGCACTTTCTTATATTCAAGAAAATAAGTGAAGAATCAGTTCCTGTGTTAGACTTGTCATAAATTGTGCATTCCAAGACTGCACACACTTTACTCTAACTGCTAACTGCTGTGGTCATACTGCTCCGTCTTCCTTGATTTCAGAGTGACCCTGAAACTGGTGAGATTTCGAAAAGATGACTCAGCATACCCATGTCTGCTTTTCCAAACAATTCATGAACTAAATATGACAGTCTGTTATGGCATGTTATAGTCAAAAATGGTCCAATTATGAGCAGCTGCATTTGGTGTTTGGCCCAGCAGTTGAAATCTGGGCCCAAAATAGCCCAAGTGCGACTAACCATATATAATGCTTGACCCAAAAGTATATTAATTGTAAGTTTGTATCATGCCCATATCATGCTACCCATCCAAGTGCACACACACACCCGTGAACACACACCCGGAGCAGTGGGCAGCCATTTTAGCTGCGGCGCCAGGGGAGCAGTTGGGGGATTGGTGCCTTGCTCAAGGGTCTCACCTCAGTCATGGTATTGAGGGTGAGGGTACAATCCCTGCCGGACCCAAGACTCGAACCCACGACCTACAGGTTCACCTTCAGGTTACAAGTCAGACTCTCAGACCATTAGGCCACGACTGCCCCATGATGTTCTGCCCCATGATGTTCTGCCCCATGATGTTCTGGCAGACAGATTAAGGTGAGTTAATTGGCATCCAACCATAGTGACTGTTCTTAAATCAGTACTGTGTACTCCTTGAAGAAAAGACCAAATCTAGAATCACCCTCAATATTATCTGCAAAGGGCCATAAAGCCAAATCTCACATTTATTAGGACCTTTTTTTAAATCCTTGATAGGAATATTATGTTCTGGCACTGTGTGGTAGCACTATTTGTGCATTTTAAACTTTTTTATTTTAATCACTTATTGTATAATGAAGTACTGTACACTAAATGTGAAGTGCAGATTTGTTTGAAACAGATGAATGAGTGCATGGGATGGACATTAATACCATTTGTTAATTAAAGTTACCTAAAAAAGAGCCACAGTGTGGCTGCAGGTTTTCATACCAACAATGCAGAAGCCACACCTGATTTCACTTATTTAACTGGCTCATCTTCTTCTCCAATTAACTATCAAGTGTGCTCTCTGTTTTGCTGGAATTAAAGCCTACAGCCACAGTGGCCCTTTGTGGATAAGCTTGAAGACCCTTGCCTTAAAGGCTTAATGTAGAATCCTTTTAGGAAGCTAAGAAGTCTTAACTGTTCAAAGAATCATTGAAGAACAATTTTTATTTCTAGTGGTGATACTGAGGTAGAAGACAGTTGGAAGAAGCACTACACTGATCTGAAATCAGTGGTCAATAATATGTTGATTGGTAGATGTGGACTTGTGGTTCACTTCATTAATCTGGCGCAATAGGAACACGCTCTGTTAAATTGGATCTGAGCAGTTGAGCTGATTCTTGCGTAATCTTCATGTGCAGTAGATGGTGAAAATCTGCAGAGGGCTGAATGCTAGCTGAGTTAAGCTGATTCTAGGTCACCGTGAGTGTGCGGTAGATGGTGAATCTGTGCTTGTTCTGTCTAAAGCCTTTCTGCTGCTTGTCACAACTCTGGCATTTAGGTCATCTTTGCTACACACATGTTTGCTTTAGACATCACTTCTGCATCAGCACTCACTAAAGTAAAGTCAATGAAATGAATGTGCTGCAGTACACAAAGATCTCTTACTGTGTGTGTGTGTCTCTGTGTGTGTGTGTGTGTGTGTGTGTGTGTGTGTGTGTGTGTGTGTGTGTGTGTGTGTGTGTAATTATTTGTTGGTGTCTGTTCACATATACATGTGAAATGACTTAAGACGCTCTGCCAATTCAACAAAAATCAACAATATATTGTTATTATTAGCAATATTTCTCCTGTCCCAGATCTGCAATTTCTTTTGATAATATGAGAATTTTTGATCATTAGCAGCAGTACAATATACTATAAATAGAATAATATAGAATAACTCTTAGTATGGCTTAAGTGATAATTGATTTTAAATCTTTCCATAACTGTTTTATTTAATTCAGGTAAGTAGCAGCAGTACCACAGTATAATATTCACAGTGATTTAGCTAAATACACACATATGCCGTTAAGCTTCTTTATCCACAATTGCCAGAGAACCGTTACTGGAGCCTAGAACAACCACTCTCAACTACTCAATCTCTTGCATGGATAAGATTTACTTTCACTTGCAAGTCACTTGGATAAACACATTGCCAAATGAGTCCATGTAAAATCAAGTAACATGTAAATTGTGGTCCTCTGTAAACTTTGCATAAATATGGTGCTGTGGATTAATTTATTTGGAATGTGGGTTTGGTTCAGGTATGTACCACTTAAGTTAAAAGCCCAAGAGGCTAGATGGCCACGGCACCAGTCACACCAAGAAAAACCTACGATACATGTCAGAGTATATTTCTGTTCTGAGTCCTAGATGAGGTAATAATCAAAAAATTGATGAGCTTTGATTGTATCGTATGTTAATTTTAATTCAGCATCAGCCAAAGCATCAGCCAAATGAACGAATGTAAACCCAGAGACACACAGCAAGTGTTTATTTACTTACTTACTTACTTACTTACTTACTTATCTTTTAACTGTAGTATATGATGTCCTTTGAGACTAGTGGGTTTACTGCATCCAGGATGTAGATCTCTTATATCCTGTTAGGTTTGCATGCATGTGTAGAAGCAAAGATATCATATAAATGGCATATATGTGTTGAATAACCCAACTTATTTTACAGGACTAAAATTTATAACAGTCTATAATGATTTTAATAATAGGATATATTATGATCTTTACACCATCAGATGAATGATCTGGTAACTGCTAAAATCAGATAATGATTAGAATATTGGTTGTTTGTAAATGTACAGTATTACAGTATGCGTAAAACTGCAACCATGTCTGAACAAAAGAGGAAGTCTGTTACACCACCTATGACCTACTTACTGTCCTGTCACGTTTACTCTGGTGAGTTCACACCAACTGAAAGACCTCGGTATCACGACTCATTATGTCATATGTGTAAATCACACAAGTGTTTAAATATTTCACACCATTCAGCAGAACTAGTGAAGTCTCACAAGTGNATCTCAAAGTGCAACACAAAGACTTACTGCTCTGAGATATTCGACCTGGATAAGGTTCGCAGAGAGGCTTATTTCCTGCTCACTGGGCGTTTCATTTCACTATGAGAGGTTATGTTAAATGCCTCTTTAATATAAGAGGTTATAAACATTTATACCTAGTAGTATTAACTTTAGTATTAACTAATATAAACCACTTTATAGGCTTGCTTATTGTTTATCAATTACAGGACCTCAAATCCTCGGTAAGATTCATACCCACACACACAACGCACACACACACACACACACACACACACACACACACACACACACACACATTTGAGCACTCACACTGTGTTAATGTAAGCGATAATGAGCTACTAAAAGCAGATTATTGATCAATTAACAGAGGGGAGAAAGGGAGATGGAGGAAAGAGCAGAAGGATAAGAGGACATGGATTGAAAGGTCAGAGGATAGAGAGTATGAAAGGGAAAGTTACAAGAGAGAGAGAGAGAGAGAGAGAGAGAGAGAGAGAGAGAGAGAGAGAGACTAATACCAACACAAAGAACTCTGCAGAGTAAACACAAAACACATATCAGATATGTTTCTCGGCTATGTGTAGTGATGTTATATGTAAAGAATAAAACACATGGGGTGTGGTGTTATAGGAAAATAATCAACAGTGGGGTGGTGCAATGTGGCCCAATTCAAAGCACAGTCACTTTTACCACCCGAAGGTTATTATTTTCCTGCACACAGTGAGGTGTTTTATTCCACTTATACCACAGCTATTTGCCAAAAATCCTCCATAAATGTTAAATACATAATTTATTATTTATTATTTTATTAAATTATTATTATAAATAATTAATAATTTCCTCACAAAAAGTTTTAGTTTAGTTTAGTTTCAGTTTATTTGTATAGCGCTTTTTTACAATGTCATTGCCTCAAAGCAGCAAAAAAGCTTCACCATACCAACAATTATACATTTTTCTTTGACAAAATAACAACTGATTTTCTGAAATCTTTTGTTATTAGGCTTAGATTATGTGATTATGTGATTAAGTCCCTGTGTATGAGCTGTTGCTATGGAAAAGATAATGTATCAGACCAAGCTTATTAGCATAAACCTGAAAATAAATCACACCTTCTGACCAATTCGAATTGAGAATTCAACAGCACTGAGGTATAAAATCAGATCTTCACTCAGTGATCTTGTTTTGTCAATAGACATCCATTAAGTATGAACAACTAGGTGTCTTTTTTTCTCATCCCACCCCCTCAAAAGTGAACTCCCTTGCTGTTGATGCCCAGATATGTTTCATCCCTCTCTCTCTCTCTCTCTCTCTCACACACACACACACACACACACACACACACACACACACACACACACACACANCTCTCTCTCTCTCTCTCTCTCTCTCTCACACACACACACACACACACACACACACACACACACACACACACACACGCTATACAGATACCCTGGTCACTCTAATTCATTCCCCATTAGTCTCGGGTTTCAGCACCCCCATGTCTGTATCATTGATTTAGTCTTTTCTGTCACACAGCTTTAAATGGCCAGTGGACATCAGCAGTGTGATGGGTCAGAGTACAAACTGTGTGTGTGTATGTGTGTGTGTGTATGTGTGTGTGTGTGTGTGAGCTCAATGGAACCTTGAAGTTCCATATTTTACTATGAGAAGCTTGCTGAATCAGGCTGAACTGAAAGCTGATGTACTGGCATGGCGAGCTAGACACAATCTCATCAATTCTTCATGCCCATCAACCACTTTTCATGAAAGTACTATAGGTGCCTGCTGTTTTTGTGAAACACACACACACACACACACACACACACAAACTCATTCTCTCCCTCACACACACTGCTCCTTCCTCACTTGTTCGTTCCAGTCCCATGCCTAGAGGCTCCTTGTTGTCCCTTAACCCCCATTCAATTTCCTTAAGCACCATGCCTTGCCCCAACCACAGAAGTCGACTAAATTAGTGGATCAATAAGCTATCTGAAACTCTTTAGGGGGTATTGAGAAGCCATGTTCTCTTCTCCAGTTGCTCTTCCTAACGAATAGGATGTTGTTGCAGTTGTAATGTGCTGTGTCATAGAGTTCTTGTTACAAATGTCCCTCTGGACCACTGGGCACTTCAGGGATGTGTGTGATCTCACATACACACACTCATACATATGATGATATGATATTTCATTTCCATTTAGTTTACTTTATGGCAAACAGTGTACTATTGCATGCACGATTCTGGTGTCGCACTTAATCTGCTTTGCACCAAAGCTTTGCAAAATCTTGCAACAAAGATGGAAAAATAATTTGACAATACAAAAATCTTCATAGGAAAAAAAAACATGCAGTACCATTAATGGGCATTTAATCATCAGCCACATGCTTAGATTATAGTGTATGTCACTTTTGCTTTAGAGAAAAATAATCTGCATTTCACTTGCTATGGCCTGAAACTGCACACGTGAGTTCGACATCATGCGAACAATATATGATCATGTGTTAAAAAAAAAAAAACGTGAGAAAATCACATCTGCACAATGAAACCACGTGCCCTACATATGAAAATAAATCAAGTGTGTGAGAAATCACATGTGGAAATAAAAACACGTGCACAGCATGGAAAACATCCAGTATGTGTGAAACATTGTGAAACAACTGAGTAGTCTTAAAACAATTTAAATGTGTACATTTTACATATGAATCGTGTGATTAGTCATACTGTATGTGGAGGTAAAAAAAAACAAAACAACAACTTCCAAGTGATCTCAAAGTTTTTCCTCCAACCATCAGACAGTTCTTTCTGGTCAGTTGCTGAACAGCGCTCTTAACACTGTTATGTCCGTATAGTATAGTATTCATGTATAATTAGTGTAGTATTTATAAAAAAGTCAGACTAGTTAAAGTATTAACTATACTCTGAACACTCTTGCTTGAACAGTATGAACCAAAGAATTTAGGTTTTGAACTTAACATCATTGCCACAATGCAAACCAATTAAGATTTAATTTTAAACTTTAATGTATATGCTCACAAATAATAAATGATACTTGCTTTTTTTTCTTCCTTCAGGAAAGCTGTGTCGCCTCACTCTCCCGAAATGCTGACATCTGGAGCTCTTTGCTTTGTCATTAATGATCTTGCCCTCAGGCCAGAGTGGCATCCTCCCTAATTTCGACCCCGAATGTCCTCTGTTTACACACACATGCATGCTGCGCAAGTTTTCTCACTCCTCAGGCGCTTCAGACAATAGAAGTCAATTTTATGTTAGGAAACAAAGCAACTCCAGCAATCATCCTTCAGCTGACCAAACACTACTTCCTGCACGGCTTTTTAACTTAGCTTCCCAAACATGATCTGAGACACGTGTGAACAGTTACATAAAGGCAGGCAGGCTGGGAACACTGACCACTGATTGGAGGCTGGGAATAATCTGTTTATTATTTATTAATAATGAGGGCGAACTGTAGGACTACAATTAAATATCTGCTAAATTGCATATTATATTTTCATTATGTGGATATTTATATAATCGCTATTTGGAAATGTCTTTATGTTTTCTATCCTGCATTAGGAATTCAGTATCGTATAATCGTATAAGGAATACAAAAAGGGAAGACAAAAAGAGAAGTTGGTCGGGGGAGCAAGAGATAAGAGAAACTAACTTGTCTGATGTTCTGCAACATCAAATATAATCATAAACTCCTAAAAGGTGTGATGTGTTGCTCATTAATAATTGAGCAAATTGCTGTGGTATAAGAGGAATAAAGCTCAAGTGAGGTTTAGTGTAATAATCAATTGTCTATATGACTATGACTATAACAATCTTAATATTTTTATTTTGAGCTTATTTTATGAGTTATTTTATGAGAGTTACAATGTTTTCATCTTAAGAATATAAAATCTTAGTAATCTAAAAATCATTCACAGAATGCACGTTTGCATATTTGTATAACGCTGACTTTTACATTAGCTCAGTGTTTGAGCTTGAAATTAGCCCAGGCTAAAAACATGAACATGTCTAACTCATAATTCACATTTCATTCTAAGAGTAAATTAAATAAATTGTCACAAAACCATTTATTCCAGTTTAGGGATTGAGATGACATGAACAGTAATGACTCTGTATCTTCATGTTAGTTTTAAATCTTCAGCTTTTTCTGGCTGTGTCTGTCAGGTTGCCAATAACAACAACCTCTGAGAAAGGTCAAGAGGTCAAACTAATGGAGGCCCCCAGCTCCAAGGCTCTCTATTTACTCATGCAGAACAATATTCTCTCTCTCTCTCTCTCTCTCTCTCTCTCTCTCCCCCTCTCTCGCTCTCTCTCTCCCCCTCTCTCTCCCTCTCTCTCTCTCTCTCTCTCTCTCTCTCTCAGTAGCGCATTTTTGAGCAGATGTACTTGTACACACCCACCCCCAGCCGAGTCTACTTGACCCAAAACTGTGATTAACGATGTCAAGCTCAACCAAAGGAAAATCTCTGTCCACACCCCTGCTGCCTGACACACACTCACTTACACACACTGTGCGTTGACAAGGTGTGAGGCGGAGATGCTAACAGAGATGAAATGTAGTTAAACTCTTCAAAAGGCAGTTAATTAATTCATTCATAAAGTGATAATGACTGTAGAAATTTATAAGAAAAATATGGCAAAGATGTTATTGAAATGAGTCCTGAAAAAAAGGAAATCCCAAAATGTCATTTACTGACACTGTGACAAAATTTCTATTATTTATTTTCTTATGAATGATTTCTTGTTTTGGTTGTAACTCCACAAAATAATATAGTTAGCCTCATACCATAATTGCCTAAGTCATTTTTGACCAAATATCACTTGGGCAATTATGCTATGAGGCTAACGATGTATCAATTCATCACTTTTGAGTTCGAGCTTCCTGTGTGGCCTTGGATTAAGGCCTTCAGTGGTAAAAGGCAATAGATCTAAACTCTTTAATATTCATCGTTATATGGTTTTCGACATGCGTTTAGATGTAAAATCAATCGAACATGTGAAAAGCATAATCTGTGTTGTGTGAATTTGTGTGTTGTGTGTAGCCGTGCTTGTTACACCTCATTAAAAAGTGAATTTCTCTATGAAGGACAATAAAGTTATTAAACAAACTGAAATTTCAAAAGTCTTTTGGACTTTTATTTGTCATGTATATTCATCTGTACAAATTAGGATCTAACGTATAGTATTACATCATGAATGTAAGGGACATCAAAATTTAATTTCCACCTGGCAAAACACTGAAAGTAAAAAGTACTAAAATTTACATTCGCAGCTGATCGAGGTTAGTGTAAGGCACTTTATGGTTATGTTATAAATATTCTATGATATCTGGAAAGTGTAAAAAAAACACTGAATACAGGGAGCAATTTAATTATTCTGCAAGATCAAATACTGTTTGGTTTTATAAGGTTCTATCTGTCTGTTTCTTATTAATCTGTTAATCTCATTAATTTAATTAATAAGTGGTTAAACTCAACACACACACACACACACACACACACACACACACACACACACACACACACACACACACACACACATATCGTTAGCCTCATACCATTTGAACCAAATATGACTTAGGCAATTATGCTATGAGGCTAACAATATATACGATATTTACACTGAAATGTAGTTGTAAAACATTTAACAATATTAAAAACAAACATTAGAACATATAACACGTTTTTGTGCAACCATGCAACCATTTCTTACACATCTGTAAGTCAGCTGACCTTCAGTCCCCAGTTACACCGGAAACTTCAGTATATTAAGCACATTGCTTGTTGCTAGCTAATGCCATTAATATTTAATGCTAATGTTATCTGATTTTAGCCACAATATTAGCTTTCGGCTGTGCTGAAAACTTTCTAATGTGCCAGAACGTTTAAAGGGTAATACCAGTGAGTACAGTAGCCCTGCCCTGTACATGTTTACTCTCACGGGGTATATGTAAAACAGTTACACCTAGAAGTTACTTTCTCCTCCAGCTAACCATAGGCTTCCAGTCTGTTCTTTTATATATACATGTAAATAGAAAGTGCATATTGATTGGCTAAGGCTGGTTATGTTGCATTCATCCTGAATGCTGATTGGCTGCCAGAAGGAATCTTATAAATAACATGTTTATCTGTAAGTTTGAAGAATGTTGTTACTCAGATATTACACCAAAAGCATTGCAAAAAAAAAAAATCCAAACTAACACAACAGTGGTATAAAGTATCCACCAGTGATGAAGTTTAAGTGATTTTTGACCAAAATGCCAGATAGAACGCTGTAAACCTGAGGTCATGAATTGTGTTATTTCTTATATTACTGGCTGTGGTTTTCTGCAATCAGGGTTTGGCCTATGAGCCTCATTACTCAGTGGTTTGGAGATTCATTGCTGGAGCTTCAGCTATGGTCACTAATATATTTAATGATTTAATAATCCCTGGCTTAATGGTTTAAGGATTACTGTATTATCCCCAAAACAACATTGAATACATACCATCTTCTCTGAAACCTCGCCTGATTTATGACTGGATAATTGTCAGTAATCGCTTAGCCCCAACCCTCCCTGGATCAGCTGTCAATCACGCAGACAGCATGTCTGCCTCCGAGGCTCGTGGGTATACGGGCTGCCGTCGCCAGGCATTCGCAAGCCGAGCCCTTCGAAACTCGAGAGTCTCTGGTGGCTGGCGGGAGGCCACTTTAGGAGATGCTATCTCCAGCACCCAAACACCCCGGCACATTCGCTCACACACCCTCGCACACATGCAGCCACACTCATGCATGTGCTTATTTACACAGACATTTTTGAATTCTGGGAAAATTACACATTCAGCTGAGCTTTTTTTCTGTAATTGAAAACTGTACAAGTTGTGATCATGTAATCTTTTCCAGTGCACCTTCTGCTTTTCAAATAAATAAGTCTACAGTGCAGACACAGTTTCAACATTTTCTGTGTGTTGGGTGTGTTTGAAAGCCCCCAGCTGAAAAATGAATGTTCATAACCTGTAATTGAAAGCATGCTCATAAAAATGTCCATCCGTTTATCAGTATTGGACGGTGATGAGTGAGTCTGAGGCTGGTAAGAAGCTGGAGACACTGGTTGGGCAGCAGAGTGTGACGTATGAAACCTGATCCTGGCATTTATTCTTTGACTAACAGTGCAATCAATCAAAGAGGCGGTATACGGACATCGGTACAGCTCCTTTAGTCATCGATACCCATAGACTAGTACATATGGCATGTTTATGTTGTGGCCTCTTTGATCAGTCTCTGTTTCTAATGGATTTTGCTGGACCTTTCAGTCTCTCTGACCCAGCATGGGTGTGTTGGTGTGGTGCACAGGGCTGCAAGAGGCCGCAGGGTCATTTGAACCTTGTGGTTTTGGAGCAAAGTGCAGGGCGACAGAAGGTGTTCTCTCTGTTTTCAAACGTCGCTCTCTTGCAGAGACAGGAAGTCTGCTGTCCCCCCCTCACACACGCATAGACACACACACTACACCGCACCATTAACAGATCGCATGCATTAATGGGATGTACTGCAGAGATAGATGGAAGCCTGGGAGAAATCCAATATGGAGGATCAGCGATCAGTCCTAGACCGCAGCACCAAAATCAAAATCTCTGTCTCACATTGTCTAAACTGTCCGAAACTCAATCTGGGAGGCGTGTGTACATCACAACTGTAATCTGCCTCTTTAGGACCTAGACGAGTAAGGTTTCCATGATCCATGCCCATAAAGATGAAGTCCACTCGATCCATGATTCTCAAAATGAGGAGCAAGGAACCCCAAGAGCCCAGAAAGAGCCAGACATCCCCAATTTGGTGAAAATCATCATCCACCATTATCACATTTATTATACATTTTTATTGAGCTCTAATGGTTATTAACCTGTTTGACTGGTCAGTTGAATTGAATAGGTTTAATCCAAAACTCAATAAATCAAATAACAAGTAGCCTATAAATACTGTTAACTTAAATCTAATGACAGTTTGACAGTTTAATACAAATGTGTTCTATGAGTTGACAGTTTAGGAATAAAAAGTTATATGACCCCCAATAAATAACCAGAATGTCAGTATACACATATTGAGTCTAATATTTCATTTTGTTTTTGGATTATTTTCAACAATAAAACTATGCTGATGGGGCTCTGTGGAAATGTTATTGCTAGTATAATTTTTTTTACAGTAAAGAATTTTTGAGAAACTCTGAACTAGATGATCAGGGACATAACACGTGCATTTATTTATTAATTTATTTAATAATACAGTTTATTAAGACTTTACATTAGATAATGCCTGTGTATTTTTTTTTTTTAATCTTCCCAGATTCAAAAGTAATAAAAAGATCTTTTATTATCTTTTATACAAGGTGTACATTGGTATTTATTTTAAACATAAATTCTTGTCACATAAGGAATAAAAGCTGTAAATATGCAGCACAACAAATTAAATCTACAATAAATATGTTATAATGTACAGTTGCACTGTAAGTGCCATTGATATGAACAGTTACAAAAACAGTTAGGCAGAGTGTGTGCTGTGTTTGTGTGCATTATAAATTCAGCTGTATGTATGAATAAGTAAGTGGCAGTATGTGAGTAATCTCCGGAGGAATGTGGAAAGGTGCTGATTTATGAATTTCATTGGCCTGAGGAAAGAAACGGTCCAGGTGTCGATTAGTCACAATCTTTAAGGCTCTAACTCCTGGTCGCTGGAAGAATAGAAAAGTGGAAATGTCATTATTTATCATCGTATTTGTCCAATCACGTCATTTTGCCCCTTCATTTCTGCAGGCTTCAGTTAAAACAGAACTTTTCTTTAAAGATAAGTATGCAAAGAATGTGCTGAAAAGTATTAAAAGTAAGATATTGTATTATTTTCTCACATAACTATTACATAATAACATCCGTGATCTTTCTTCATTACAGGATTTCAAAACCCACCTTAAAACACATCCTTTTCTTTCTTGTTTTTCTGATCTGATTGTATGATGCCATGGATTTCTTGTTTTATCCATGTTGTAAAGCGACCTTGAGTTTGCAGAAAGGCGCTATATACAATAAACGTATTATTATTATTATTATTATTATTATTATTATTATTATTATTATTATTATTATTATTATTATTATAACAAATGAATTAATCCATTACCCCAAAACACTGGCATTAAAATATTTTAATATATATAAAAAAAATAATAATATTTTCCAATATATGATGTATATGATGTATCATCATATATTATAATGATAATTATTTATTTTTTAATACTTTATAGGACATAATTAAAAAAAGAAGTGAAGGTCAACTTGATTACACTTTTATTTACACGTGTTATGTATGAAAAATATCAACTGGAGTTACATTTTTGACCCAGTTATTACTCCCTTTATAGTAACTTTTAATTTATTTTTTGATAGTAATTACTTACTGGTCAGGATGTAAAATTAAATGAAATTTAACTCCAATGAAAAGTATTCATTCAAAGAATGAAGTAATGGCAGAGTACTTTAGTAATAATAGTAGATGTAGTAAAAGCAGAGTAAGAGTAGTACAGGATATTTCGAGAGGTACAGGATGTTTCCGACAAATGTCCTTCATCAGTGGAGCAAGCCACATGCTTTAATAGCACAATCAAGCCATTAGAGTAACTGTGACCGATTGATAAACCATGAAATAATAATAAAAAAAATCTTAATTAGACTTAATGAAAGCGTACCTGAAGGCTTCTGTGTGTTTTAGTGATTGTCTTAACGCCCAAGTGCAGTCTTGTGTTTAAAATGATGACACCAGGTGTATTTCCATGTCCGTGTGAACACCATGCACAATCCTCCCATCACGTCTTTATTCTAATGGCCCTGATTGTCCATGTGCTGTTGAACATCTTTGTCACTTTATCACTTTACAGCACTGTTTTAAAAATCTTCATATACAATTACTAAAATCTTTTAAAACACATTTAACTATTTAATTAGACTTCTAAAAGTTTTGTAGGTTATAGATTATATTTACATCTACATCATTGCATTTTTGTTTACTTTTTGCTCTCAACATTTTCATTAAGTAAAATGTATAACGTATCATGTATACTCAAAGCTTTGATACTTAGCTCTTTTATCGTAGTCGAGACACACACTAAGTAATAAATCTCACATTAGTGTTGAGCTGTTAAACTTGAGAAAAGCACAACTTTTATGTTTATGCACCTCTGAGGTGGTTCGTTCAAGTGTTTTTATCTCTTCTGTGCTTAAATTTGAGGAACTTCGCACGCTGCTGAGCTAAAGGCTTCACCATTAGCTTGCTTTCCCACTGTTTCCTGTGTGTTTACTACTCCCTGCTGTAGGAATTCATTTAGATCACAGTATCGTAAATGTTAGGACATAACAAATCAGTCTGAGTGACAGAAGATGCCTTCCTGATGTTCTTCATTCTGACTGCGCAGTTTGTCAGTTGCTCTGGACAAAAGCATCTGCTGAATGTAAATGTGAACCTCATCAAGTGTTATACGGCCCATTCCACGTGTAAATAGATCTGAATGCAAAATGTTTTCCTCATGTCTAAATTATAATTGAACGTATTTTTTTTAATGGCATCTTCTGTACATTATGATGACTGTCAGACCTTACAGCAACTCAATTTTTCATAAAGGTCAGCTTGGAGCACTGCTGGTGAATTGATTATGTATCTCATACAACTTATACAGAAACCATAAAGCTTTACAACCAATCTTATGCATTTTATTAATATCATACTGTATTAACAAAAGTCCAGAGTCCTGGATCTCCAAAATGGGTTACCGCCATGACTGTTGTGTCCGTCCACTTAAAATGCATAAAATGGCCAGTGCATTGATTGTAGAGTTCAGGCTTTTAGTTTATTTTATTGGAATATTTCCTGACAGAACTGACAGACTTGCCGTACTTTTGGCATTAATTTTTTGATGGGGGGAAAAAAAAAGCTTCCTATAAAACCATTTGGCTAAAACAAAGTAAACCCTATTGTGTAAATGATTTCCATGTGTGATAATGTGTGACAACATTTTCTTAATATTTTCTTCAACTCAAAGCGGTTGCAGAGAAAGGTGCAAAGCCCTGATTCTTTCTATCTGAATTAGTGTTCAATCTGCCCTTCTAATTCTGATGGTATAAATGTACAGTCATTAAAGTTACACATCTACTTCAATCACTACTGCGGCACATAGTTTCTGAGCGATTGCCACACTTGCACGGCCTTCTGCTAAATTTGCGCTGTCTGACTCAGTCTTGCGGTACAGCGTGTCCCAAAAGTCTCCACAGGGGATTATGTATGCCAGCAACATGTCATGTTATGCCTTCGTCAGTGGATGTTCGTGGACGTTCCCTTCAAGTCGTTTGAATTTGTTAATAAGTTTGGCAACAGTGTCGTGTTTGATATGCGCCATGTTTCCTATTAGAGTCCATCGCAACCTTGTGACAGCTTCCCAATCCAGCCGTGAGAATGAGTTCAGGATATTCTTCCTTCGTCAAAGGCGTCCTCAAAGGCTAGTATGAAACATTCTGGAAGACATTTTGCTAAAACTTTTGGGACACCCTATTACTCACGCTGTTAAGAACACTTGTAGTGTCTCTAATGCCTTGTATGTGTTGCTTTGCCCTACATTTTATAGTTGAGTTTATTATTATCGGTTGATTGTTCAGCTGTCCTGAGCCCAATTACTCCCGGCAGTGCTGAATGGCAATACAAGAATGTTAAATCTTGAATATTTTCTGACCATACACCCACCAAACTACTGCGTTCCTTATTATAGTTGTTTGATGTTTCATGGCCTATTTCAGTAAAATAGCTATTTCGTGGTTTACTCCTCCAGTGTGAGCTGGAATGCTACATGTGATGTAAACTCTTTGGGACAGGATTTAGCACACGGACTGTCTGTTTCACTTTTAAACCCTTTCTATTGTGAACAAATTTTAAAAACATGCAGATTTCAGGTGGATTTTTTTGTGAGCCTACTTTCTCGTAAAGCACACTCACGTGTTTAATCAACATTATCCAGACTGAAATAGGATTACGGAGATTCCACATCAATCCAAACACCATCTCCGGCCACACAGGCCCTTCAGATACAACCTCAGCTTAGCAAATACCCCACGGCTGAACTAACACGCTTTATGATAATATTCAATCGTATAGTGTTTATGTAAGTGAATGTGATGTGCACAAATAAACACTTGTGAGAGGTAAGTCAGCACTGTAAGTGTATTAATTCAGCCAGCACTGGGGATTTTGCTGTGTTACTAAATACAGGACCAAAAAAAAGAAGTGCTTGAGAAGTAAGTGTAAAACAGGAAATTTAATTTAAAAAAAAAAGGTGTGAAGAGGCCTAAATATGAGCTACTTGGCCGCATTACACCGATAAGAAATGAAGATGATAAAAATAAACATGCAGTAAATGAAGAACAAAAATGAATAGCATTTACATTCATGTGGGAGCTGGTTTGGGAGGTACGCCTATATGCAGGAGGTTATAGAAACACACACATGCAGCCATGGATCTTTGGTGAAGTTGTAATAATAATAATAATAATAATAATAATAATAATAAGAGTGTAAACGTTAGTAATGATGCTCTGTGGATGTGATTGGCACTGGCGCGGATATGGCTGCTGCGCATGATGATGTCAGAAGAGTATAAAATATGTTAGGCTATATCAAAATAGTTAAAGTTTATAAATAAATAATATCAGCTTTTCAGCTTTGCATAGAAATAAACAGGTCCCTGAAAGCCGATATTCTAATCTCTCAACTTTCAATGCAAAAAAAAAAAAAAAAGTCAAGATACAAATTAATACTTGTAGGTTTATACTAAAAAAAATAAAATAAAAAATAAAATAAAAAAACAAAATAAAAGCATGGTGTTTTCACCCATTTTGCCAAGCGCAAAAAATATAGTGACCTTTCAAAGGTGGATTTCAGAAAGTCAGACGTCTCCTTCGAAAAGCCCGAAGTATTTGTTGGCGTTTGAGAGACACAAGTAAGGCGCGCTGCTTCCGGGGTACACGAGCGGCAGAGGTGTCGGTAATAAACATCTCCCTAACAAAGCGCTTTCTTTATAGAAAAGCGGAAGCGCCACTGTCTTTGCGCTGTCGCTGAACTCGGCGCTCGCTCCGTCCATTTCACTCGACAGCAGCTGCCTTTTTAATTTATTCCGCCGGTTTTGGAACCAGATTTTCACCTGAGTCTCGGTGAGCTGCAGAGAGCTGGCCAGGCACGCGCGCTCCGCGCTGCTCAGGTAGCGCTTGGCGTCGAAGGTGGACTCCAGCTGGAAGATCTGCCGCTTGGAGAAGATGGTGCGCGTTTTCTTTTTCGCCGCCGTCCGCGTGCTCTTCTCGGTGCCGCTGTCGCGCGCCGCGCTTCCGTGCGTGTCTGCGCTTCCGCCGGCGGCGCTCTGGAAGGCTTCATCCTCGCATCCGGGGGTTATCTCTGCACGCGCGCGATCTGAAAGTTAGAAACGGGTTAGTTAGTGTAAGGAAAAGACTAAAAAAAAAAAGAAGCAAAAAACCCAAACAAACTGCATGTTTACTGTAAACTGTTATTTGCAGCAGCAACGAAAGCGGACATGTTACCATGAAGTGTGTCCTCGCGCTGCAGAGGAAGCGCGTCTCCGCGGACGGGAGCGCGCGTCGCCTTCGAGTGACAGCTGTCAAACCCTCGTCCGCTCGACTTCAGATTGAGAATGCTGTCGATGGTGAACTTAAAGGAAGCGGCTCGGCGCGGCGGCTCTTCCTTGCTCATATTCACAGGCAGACGGTTTGCGTGTCCCGGACTCCGCGCAGCTTCACACCCCGACCTCGGTCCCCTCGAGCACCATCGCTCCGCAACCGACTAGCAACTCGGAGTCTTGCGCGACGGCTACTCCTCGGACCGGAAGTACGTGCGTTCCCCTTTTCGTCTATTGGTCGCGGGAACCCTTCCGCTCAGCGGCCAATAGTCGAGAAGGGCGGGAGCCGCGCGCGCACACAGCCGCAAGCTCACGCTCACACCCCGAGCAGTAACTAAACCTACAGCACGACAAATTCGTCAGTGTTAAATGCACAGAGCATGCCAGGCTCTTAAAAACATATTTACTACATTAAACACCTCACCCCCGCAGTGAAGCCTCTTCAGGATAGCGAGTAAACAAAACACTAGTTTATTAGCATTATAACTCAATAACACGACTCACACTCTGGAATAAAAAAAGGTCAAACGCCTCTGTTTCGAATAGTGATCACCTTTATATTAATGCGTTTACAAAATCCATTTCTCGGTGCTCGTTTTGATATAATCCGCAGCTGCATGTTGCATATTGGTGTGTTAAAAAGCATTTAGCTGCTTTAAACTATTTCAGCACACTGTGGTTTGTTAGCTAAAGCATCCGTTAGCTTACACACTTATATACCAGATTCCTAGTTTCTTACAAATACAAATACAAATGCATTTATATCATGGATGAATATTTTTTTAGTATTTTTTTAGAATCAAATTTTATATGATTGCCCAGATTGTACCTAATGTATTTTGAAACTACCAGATTAGTAAAATTGGTATAATTGTTGTAAAATTGTTGTTAGAAATGGATTCATTAGGCTACCTGTAATATGTAATACCTGTAATATGTAATACCTGTAATATGTAATACCTGTAATATATAATTCATATCAGTGGCTGATTTTTGTGCTGCTTGGTTTCTCTGAGCTTTTCTTCACGCATGAACAGTGATCATTTCAGTGTATTTACTAAACCTCTTTTCTCACGTTGTCCCATTTTATATTACTTTATGTAGACTGTTATGAACTATTATTATTCTAATTATTATTATTTCAACAATCAGTGAAGTGAAACTATTGTTGATTGTTTTTTTTTCAGTGAAAAACAGACCTGTGCTCTCATACTGTCTTCTAAGAAATATATGATGATTTTCTAGTCATTACATTTTTTGTCATGCTTAACTACACTCAATAAATACAGATACTGAGAAAGGTGTGTGTCATGGTTTTCATTTACACACTTGCACAACAATACACCCTACAGCCTGTAATAAAGTGCACCAGCATCAGCAAGCACAAACACAGTGGGTTCGTGACGAATTTATTACCAAGTTAAATGCACTGTGTGGAAAAAAGTGACAAAAACATACAAATAAATGCATCTGAATAAAAAATATGTTTTTTTTTTTTTTTTTTACAAAGCAAGTCTCAAATAAATACATATAGGCCAATAGGAGGGCCTGAATCCCCATGCATAGACTATTTTAGACATTAGAAATAACATTGAAAATAAAATATTTCTGTTATATACAGAGTAAAATTTCATTGTTTGATAAATTGTGCACTCTTAGAAAAAAAAGCTCATTGAACAATTAATCCTTCCAACAAGGAAACACTGTTGTAGCTTCTACACAGAACTTTTACTGCTTCCCCAGAAGGACAGCTGAAGAGTGGACTTGTATAATTCTAAGAGACAATTCAACACTAGGTATTAATTAATAATTAGGCTGGGGGATTTGCTGTTTAATCATATTACGTGAGATCTTTGGATAGTTGTAGGTTTGTGTGGCCGTGTGTGTTATTGCGCTTCAGTAATAAGATAAACCCGATCCTGTATGATTGTCCATCCTTCAGTTAGACAAGTCCTGTGAGCTGTGACCTCAGGAGGCTCATGGAGTGGGTGAAGTTGGCGAGGGGGTAGCTCAGAGAGCTCGTGAAGCCCACGATAGGAGGCGACACTTGGGGCACACTGAGACCCTGCAGCGTGGCGCTCTCGTGATACAGTATGGGCACGCGCACCATGCGCTGAGATGAGTGCGAAACGGTGGTAGCCTCCAGTTCGGCAGCCAGCTGTCTCTTCCACTTATTGCGCCGGTTCTGAAACCAGATCTTCACCTGCGTCTCGGTGAGGTGCAGGGACGCGGCGAGGCCTGCGCGCTCCGAGCTGCTCAGGTACCGCTTCACGTCGAATGTGGACTCCAGCTGGAACACTTGACTTCTGCTGAACACAGTCCGGGTTTTCTTCTTCCTCACTGAGCCGGAAGTGGTGTCAGGGTGCGAGCGCTCATCCGAGAGCCGCCGCGCGTCGTCGCGTTCATCCGCGGTGCTTCTCTCAGCCGCGTTGCGCGCGCGGTCCGTGCCTGGACTTTCACACCCGACCGGGGAGTCCCTGTCGCTGCACACGGAGTCAACCTGTTCATACGAACTGCGGGTTTCCTCTTTCGGACCTAAACAATAAGAGTTACATGTGTTATTACAGGCAGGCAGAGAAAGCACTTAGGGCTAACCTCATCAAGCACAAGCACTATTCCTCCTTCGGTTTCTTTTGCACCCTGTTAACCCTTTGTGTTCTGTTTGGGTCAAAATGAAACATTACATATATATGTCATATCAATATTTTTTGAACATGAACTTCTGCGTTTGGATAATTTTCTCTACTCTGCATGAAAATGTAGCTACAGATCTATTCTTGGTGCATCTGCTATACGCTCTTAATATTTATATTACACAGTGTATGTTCAAGTCATATCACTTAATAACTCCAGCTGCTTTTTACCAAACAAACAGGTGAATTCACTTTGTTAATATCCTCCAAGCCTTATTTGCACGTATACATGATTACACACACTGCTTGTAGCATCCCCAGACATGAGAAGTGGTTTTGTGTGTCTTTAATGTTTCCCAAAAATACAGGCTTCATAATTATGCATTCATTATTGGTCATTTCAAATATCATTTTCTGTCTCAGTTGCCCAAAGTCGGTATGTCTCGTGAACAGTGCATCCACTGCGAGTTAAATTCGTTTGGGAATGTTCATCTGCAGGTTTAGCTGACACACACACACACACACACACACACACACAAACACACACACACACACATACTTGTTGGTTTTGCGCAATGAGGCATAACGGTAACGTGAACGCGCCAGGAGCGGAATTGCTTCCGGGGCCTGAGAGCAAACGCCTGCAACAACAAAAGTGCTTAATGATGAAGTTGAGTCTGAAAGTGTTGAATGAGTTGATTCAGAGCTGAGTTCACACACAGCTCGGGTGGACTTCACACAGGCTAGCCCATAGTGCTGTTATTGGTATAATAGAGCTCTTTGATGCAGACTTGCAGGATTTATTCTGATATAACACTCCAGTAATATTACTGACACTGCACTCCACAAGCTTACTGCTCGCAACCATTTTGCTTTAATTAACCACTAATTAAGGTTCAACATCCCAAACATATCGCAGAGTGATTGCACTGATTTTTTTTTTTTGAGCTGCAATGATTTTGGAAAACTCAATCCTTCCAGTGGATTAGTTGTTTACTCACTATCAGATCTCTCGAGAGCCCCGCGGTACCAGGGCGAGGGTGACTCTTTCCCACACATTTCCAGCTTGGACTCTTCATGACACACTCCATGGTGGTACAGTGTTGTGTGTATCGTCTCTCTGGGTCGCTCGCCATCTCGGAAGGGTTTGACAGGACATGCACGAGGTTCGGTGCGATCTGTGCCGAGCAAGTTCTCGATAAAAAACGAAGCTCCTCGCGATGGAGTCGGCGTGTGACTCTCTGCCATTTTATCCGGCATCTTCTTTTTTTAATTTGCGTAAAATCCCAAGTTCATGTGTATGTGTGTGTGTGTGTGTGTGTGTGTGTGTGTGTGTCACGCGAAAAATAACGAAGCTGTTTCCTCACGATCTCCCTGTTGCACCATGTCTGAGTGTGATTAAGTCCTGGCCGAGAGGTGCCAAGCCGCGAGCGTCCCGGGTTCGGACCGCACCGGTAATTTGGACGCCTTGAGCTGCTGCCGGTGAAATCCCTCCTCTGTGGCTGACAGCGCCTCGGGGTCGGACGATCCCCGGCACTGAGCGCTTTATCTGGGTCAATTACGGAGCAAATCAAAAATACTTCCAAAGACAGTAACCGAGGCTGCGCGTGGAGCCGGATTCTGGCTGCCTATTGGCTGGCTGGCTTGTGGCGTCATACACGCGTTCTGCCGAAAAGGAACTCCGGCGTTGCACTGCGGTAACCTGGACGCACGTGCACGTCGTTTAAAGAAAACTTTTTTTTTTGTTTTGTATCAATAAACATTCAGATTTTATTTTTTTTTTCAAAATTAATATTAATAACATTTTATTACCACATATACACGCTCCCATTAAACCTCCAGCCTCTGTATTTCCACTCACTGAGCCATTAGACTGAAATGTAGGCTACTGCGGGATCTCCAGCTTTTAATGAACTGAAGCTCTTCGGATTTTTAAAAAGTGCACTAATGGGAATCCTGAGTGCTTCTCGAGTCTTGGTAATTTACTGAATAAACAAATTATTGTGATTATTTCTTATTTACTGTCCTGTGACATCTTGCCTCTGACAGTGCATCATGTCAGAGCATGTCTAAGTGTAATATTAGTGTCCTGATGAAAGCTCATTACAGCACACACACGTGCTAAGGCTGGGATTTAGGGCTAATTGATATTCCACATCTGATTTTCTATAAGTAAAAAAATTGGCCTGTTTAAAAAAATGCAATAAAGTAGGTTCTTAAAGTATAAATTAAGCGCGTGCGTGCAGCAGGGTTTATTTAATGCACATGAGGAAAAGTGAATTTATAAGCGCGTGCCCGTTCCTCAGCCTTGTGTTTTTCTTTCTGTCCGTCATTCTGAGTTGGAAAAAATAACAGTTGATTCATGAAATTTAATAGTTAATTGTTTTCCCTAGTGGTGTATCATACATCGCAAGCAAAAATAAAAATAAATAAATGAATGAATGAATGAATGAATAAATAAATAAATAAATAAATAAATAAATAAATAAATAAAGGTATTCCAATCTGGGCCATATTTGCAAAGTATGAAAAATAATTGTTGAAGTTTAAATGTTCAAATGGTGTAGTTCAATTATCTGACTAGTTTATATGATTAAAATAATAACAGCAGCAAGTTATAAACTGAGCTTTTATTTGTTAATTCTCCAATGTATTATTGTATTATTTAATATATATATACACACACCTGGTTTTGTAATTATTTAGTTGTTCAATTAAATTTTTTGAGAAACGCATTTATTTATTTATTTATTTATTTATTTATTTATTTATTTATTGTTTTTTTTTCAGCTGTACATTTTGCAGTTAAATAGCACTGGCACAGGTCGTGTCTGACTGAAGCTACTCTCAGCTCAAAACTTTGGTATTAGATTGTTATTTTTGTTTAATGAAGCATGTAAGATGGTCAGTGTTTCTAGTGTTTAATGCTTCATTAAAGAAAGATAAAAAAAAATAAGACAAAAAATGTAAACATTTTGGCCTTATGTAAAATGCTGAATTCGTTCTCTTTAGCCCACAATGGGAAAGAAACAGACAGGATGGAGTATTGTTGAACTCTGTATAACACTGTAATGCTCCTTATAAGCTGATATGCCTTTAAATAAATGTTATTCGACTCTTCTGCATGCCACTTCATTCATCTCATCACTTAATTAAAATCTATTAAAAAACTTATTAAAATATACAGCAGTCAAAGCGTCTCCTGTAAAAGGTCTTTAATATTAAATATAAGCTGAAATTACACTACCACGAAATTGTTTTACATTTAATTTGTCTTATTTATGCTTCCTGTGCATTAATTTTAATTTAGATTAACTGCAATTGATACTTTTGCAAAACCACCAAAGCTAACCTAGCAATTCCTTTAGACTTTATTTATTTATTTATTTACTTCTTTATTTGCTTGTTTGTTTATCTGTCTGTTTATTTGTTTATTTATTATTTTTCTTTGACTTTGGCGTCGTGTCATTTAGTTGCGTGCATTTTAATTAATTGCAGTTAAAAGCTAATAATCCAGGCTGTAGTGATTAGCAGTATTGATGACGTACAGCATTTTAAAGCCATACTTCTATAATACATCACCTTCTGTGTAATGTTATTTATTATTAACTCTATAGAGGAATTTTAACCCTGAGATCACCCAGGCCAGACAGACATGACCAATACCAAAGCACATAGATACATTACATATAAAATAGTTAAATACTCTGAATAAGTCAATGTTCCACACGCAGATTTGGCTGAAAGTCCCTCTGAAGCCACTGAGAGAGGCAGAGAACCCCCCCGTCTCACTGCTCAGTGGAACAATCCGTTTCCACTGAGACACAGCACGCGGAGTTTAAAAAAAAGTCTTTCAGGATTACAGAACAGCCATAAAGACAGGTGAAAGGTAGGACACTCATATTTAATATCCCTGTTTTCATATATTTCCACGAATAAGCACTGCTCTCCTGTAGAATAAACCCCCCCTCGGTGTAATTATTGGTGTTAGTTTTGAGCTGTAATATGTTCGTGGTCATGATTGAGGAGGCTTGATGACAGCCTCAGTCTTTAGCCTGGTGCTGGGCATCCTAAACAGATTCAAACACTAGATTCTACTGAGCACGTGTTATGCTCACTGTATGTGTGTTTCATGTTGATCTTTTATTTGCTCTTTGCCTGATGAAGTTAGATTTCATGTGTGAATGGTTTAGCCCTTGAAATGACAAAGACCAGACCTCAGTTTCCAAACATGCTTACTAGCGGATTACATCCATTCGTTTCTCACACTCAAGTCATATGTGCATTTCTGTGTGTGTGTGTGTGTGTGTGTGTGTGTATGTGTGTGTGTGTGAGAGAGAGAGATGAATTAACTTTTAGATCTGTTTGTACAGCAGTATTTTCTGCATCTACTCACTCTGACCTTTGGAACAGAGGCAGACGTTATGTAGACCTACTGATCTTTATCCAGACTGGCATGGCCTTTTCACACTGCTGACCAGCATTTAAAGCATTACAGACCTTTAATTCTCTCTCTCTCTCTCTCTCTCTCTCTCTCTCTCTCTCTCCATCTATCTATCTCTCTGTCTCTCTCTGTCTCTCTCTAGTACTCACTCTCCATTCTTTTCATGCTTCTCTTCTCTTCTCTTCTCTTCTCTTCTCTTCTCTTCTCTTCTCTTCTCTTCTCTTCTCTTCTCTATGTTTTCTCCAGCTAGATGTAGAACAGCTTAATCCAAGCACATACATGCACTGTAGTTAAAATCAATTATTAATTAGACACTTTCCATAAAACTGACGTTAGATACACTACTCCATCTGTTGGTGAAGTTATTATACTGCAGTTTATTACATAAAGCATTTAGAGTTTCTTATCAAGGTTGATTGCATGATACAGCATGCACTTTAAAATCAGCAAAAAATGGCAAAATATACTCCTGATCAAAATCTTAAGACCAGGGGAAAATATTACAAGTATTCACACTTCGCACTGGTGGATTGTAACCAGGTTGTAAGAAATTCTTCAAAATGCCAAAAGAAGAAAAAGGAGCAAGAGACAAAAAAAAAAAAAAAACAGAGATTTGCAATTTATTGAAAGCTGCATTTAAACTCAAACAGGCTGTTCATCATCTGATCAAAAGTTTAAGACCATAGCCCAAAAATACCCACAACAGAGCTAAAAGTGTCAAAA
>CM074947.1:6709710-6720645 GCA_037577455.1 Pangasius macronema
GTGTGTGTGTGTGTGTGTGTGTGTGTGTGTGTGTGTGTGAGAGAGAGAGAGAGAGAGAGAGAGAGAGAGAGAGAGTTGAATGTCTGTATGAAAATACAGCTTGTATATACAGTGTCTGGTGTGTCCGTAATACCAGTAGCTGTGAATAAAAGGTTCTGTTGAATAGGGAAAAGATGATAAAAGAAAGACAGGATTTATGTAAGTGAGCTTGTGCACTGCTGTAATTTTATAATCGATTTTTTTTAGAGCCTGTCTCAGACTTGAGCTGCCCAGAGTATTTATTTAACATGATCCTCAACTGGTTGCTGCATGGGGAGATGTTGTGCTTTTATGCTCTATTGAGCTGCTGTCAGATGAAGCGAGCGCATGAGAAAGAGAGCAAAGGAGAGAAAGACGGTACACAGAGAGAGTGCTTTGTGGAGGATGACTCTGAAAGCAAACTGGCCTCAAGGTTAAAACTGCAACTCTCGTTGGTAATTAAGCCATGAAAGTATACTTAGATGTGCAACATGCCAATACTGCCACATTTACTAAAGAATAAACGTCTATTGTTCATATTCACAGGAGATTTCTTGGTATAATCTTGCTACAAATTCCATGTAGTATATATATATATATTATACCACTATGAATTAATAAACCTTTATTAAGGTCTGAAACCATTGAAAGGTTTTGGATTATACCAGATTTTTGACTTATAGGTCACTTCATATATGATGAAATGGTAACATGCCATACGTTTAAACAGGCATTACAATACTGTCAGTTAATCGACCAATCACTGTAGGCATATAATCCGAGACAGGAAATGAAACTGCACTATATAATGTTGCATCTCATTTCAATCAAGAGACGAAATGCTTATACCACAGCACTATTGGTGGTGCAGATGGTGTTGATTCATTTTCTATTTCTATAACAGCAGCTCTGACAGTAGTGCTGGACTTTATACAACTCACAGGTTTATATTAATGCACTCGTTTTAACCCGTGTGTGGTCTTAACATTACGTCTACTCCCTTCGTCCCAAGAGTGCCTCCACTAACCTCTTAAAATAAAGTGGCTTAATTGAATTTTAAACCCCAAATCTATTTTTCATGAAGAAACAATCTGTCATTGACCAGAAACTTGGTGAATATCTGGGTTTTCCCTCTTCACAGTGCAGGAAGACTGCGTTTAAGCAGAGGACAACACTCTTCTTCTAGGCTGGTAAACATAGTGGAGCGTCATTTTTGACGCCTGAGACAAAAGACATTATGTTTTCTATAGTAACTTACACAAGGGTGTGGAAGGTGGAGACATAATCTAAGACAAATAATAACAGATTATTACAAAAATGTGTCGTTAAACATTCTGTATAATCACTGCTAAGGTGAAGTTTTTGGAAGGTGTGATTTATTTACTGACTTACTCACTTACTTACTGACTTACTTACTTACTTACTGACTTACTTACTTACTTACTTACTGACTTACTTACTTACTTACTGACTTACTGACTTACTTACTTACTGACTTACTGACTTACTGACTTACTTACTGACTTACTTACTTACTGACTTACTTACTTACTGACTTACTGACTTACTTACTTACTGACTTACTGACTTACTTACTTACTGACTTACTTACTTACTTACTTACTGACTTACTTACTTACTGACTTACTTACTTACTCACTCACTCACTCACTCACTCACTCACTCACTCACTCACTTACTTACTTATGGAAGGAGTCTCCGGTGTCAGCACTTTGTTGCAACAGAATCTTCTGGACAGATGACTTTGTGCTTTCCGGTGTCTTTGTAACATAACAAGCTGATGTTTTTTTTTTTTTGTCTTAATCAGTTCTAAATAAAAAAAGAGGGAGCGAATGACTGTTTATAGCTGCTATATAATAAGTGATACAAGGAACTACCTTGTCACAGACGTTCTACAACATGTAAATTTAAATGGTTAAAATACACAATGTGTTGCTAATGAATGAATTCGAAACCTGTAACTTGCTGTGGTTTAACACTTCAGGATTGTTTTATTCATTACAGAACAGCAGCTCAGGCAGCAGCGCTGGCTGCAGGTCACAGGTTTATTCTAATCTGCTTGTAATCGTTTCTATAGTAAGGTGTGTAATCATTAGCACGGTGAAGTTTTCAGTTTGGTTTATTAAAGCAATAAACCACAATACGATGCTTTGTGTCATGCATTAAAAAATCCATTGCCTGTGATAAAATCAGTGAAACAAGCGTTTTCAATAAAGTGAAATTTGTCACTAATGTTAATAATATTTGCAGCGTAACGTAAAGGACAGCATAAAGATTAGGATGCTCTACGGACAGAGTCATTTTATTGTTTTAAACCTGCTACATTAACACAGAAATCAGTGCAACGTGTGTATATCGACAATTATCCAACAGTGTTGAAGGGCTTAAAGACCTAAACTATCCATTTTATAATGATATTTTTTAGAAGGATTCTGCACTGTCAGCACTTTATAACAATTGGATATAAAGTTTAATTTTAACTTTAAATCTAAAACATTATGGGGAAATCCCCTAAATTGATTTGTTTTTAACACAATACTGCAGATTTGTATACACATTTTGTTTTGTTAGGCTTTTCTGACTTTTCCACCACATACTGATAAGGAGAGAATCTACAGATGACTGATTACTCACTAAGTCGCTATCACAGAGCACAAATTCATAAGGATACAAGCTTAAGGAGAAGTTACTAAGGTTAGGGTTGAGGTGGGATTAGTGTTTGTGCCTTTTCTTACAATTTCTCCAGTGAAATCCAGCCCCATGGCCCTAACTTGTTCAGTCTTATATTTCTTTTTTCATTAGATCAAATCAGATGAATTATTTTTCTATATAAAACTTTAGCACTAATGTTTTTCTCAGTTTATCCACTAAACGTCAATATTAAGTGGTCTACACTGGCAAACATTCCAATGTCTTAAAACCTTTTCCCCATTCAGTATAATCCTTCATGTCTGTTGGCTTTAAGACTCTCATGCTTGAGTTTAGATCTTCCGGCACATATCAACTAATTACAAACATCTTTTATTAGAGTAAAGTGAGGACATAATGTCCTTACTTTATGTCCTTACTTTACTCATTTGTGAGAGTAAAGGGACATACATTTTAAAGACAGTAGTCTTTAAAGTATCATTTAACTTTATTAAACCAGGAATTATAGAAATTGCAGGAGAGGATTTAAGACCTCTGGACACATGACTTAATTCCAAACATCTTTCCTGAGCGAGAAGGAAAAAGCAAGAAAAGAAAGAACTCCTTGGATGTTAAAGGCAGTTCCTCTTTCAGTTGCCACGACTACAACTAATGACCAATTTTATTTGAGAAGACATAATAAAGAACCGTCGTGTCAGGGAGTCTGATAGTGAGTCACTTAGAATCTCTTCATCTGTTGGTTTGTGCATCTCAGATATGGCCCGCTTGGACTAATTGGTGCTGCTTTTGGTGGAGTGCTGATTAAAGATGGATGTGAGGAGCGGAGGAAGCGCAGGGTTAAGCAGAAGTGACATGAAAGATGAAAGGCAGTGGTATTAATGCACTGCCCGGAGGAGACGGCCAGCGCTTGTTTTTCTCTCTGTTTGTCACGCAAGTTTTTTAGCTCCACCCAAATCGGATGCTGACAGGCTCCTCCTACCAGACGTGAACACACACACACACACACACACACACATTTTCTTACACACGGTCTCTTACACAGATACAGTACAGAAATACTACAGAGTTCATGTAAGCTGAAGACAAATGAACACAGTAAGAATGATAGATAGATAGATAGATAGATAGATAGATAGATAGATAGATAGATAGATAGATAGATAGATAGATAGATTCCACTTGCACTGAGGTTTCCTCTTCACGTCTCTCATCACCCCGACAGTGAGCTAATGCCATGTGACATAAAAAAAAAAGTGATTTCTTATCTTCCTCCCATCTGATGATGGAAACAGCCAGTTTTAGTGCACTTTGCGAGCTTGTAATTAATTGATGAGCACAGCTACACTTCATCATGACTGTGGGGTGACTTCCGGTCTTTGGGTTCGAGGTGACCCTCCGAGGCTACACTGGCGTGAATCTGGGCGATCCGAGCCTCAGACCCATGCCAAACGTGTATAATCAGGAGATATATAGTATATATCATTAATGATATTAGGTAAATCCTGTATCACTAAAAAAGATGAATGTTTTTAAGTGCAGTACTGGATTTATCTTACGTAAGATTTGGTCTTACTTAAATATTTGGTGTTGCTTTAAATATTAGTGTCACAATATTGTTATATAGATTCATTTTTTTCTGTTTCATATATTCATTTTAATGCATGTTTTAATGCAAATAACTTACACTTTGCCCCATATTTAAATGCACAGCTTTAGACATTTAGAATTATATTTACTACTACTACTACTACTACTATTAGTTATGTAAGATTGATAATATCTCACTGTTTATTGCTTTTTTCCACCTTTTTAACATGAGGTATCATTATAATACTGGCTATTTGGTGCTTATTCATTTTGCAAGCCATTAGAAAATATATATGAATGAAAATATATATGAATGAAAATATATATGAACAGCATATTTTAGTTGTATCACTCACTCATACAATTTACATAAGGTATACTTCCCATTCATACAATCACTACTTTAAAAAAGAAAAAGAAAAAAAAACTTTGTTGCAGCTGTAATATCACAAATTGCACAATATGCTTTATTTCTGAGACATTTATTAAGCTGAGTTTCAGCTTATAGAAAAGTGCCACTTATACGGGCTTATAATAACATTTATAGCACAATAATTAAACCCACCATATTTACTCCCGGTGAGAAATTTCCAAGGCACTTATATTCAAGTGATTTATTTTTTATATATTTATCATCAATCAGGCAAAAATATAGATCAAGATCAGGTCACACAATCTTCAGGCACAGAATTCTCTGTTTTACACTTGATTTTATACTGTATGTAATCAGATACTAGACTTAGACATCATGCAGATGTTTACACATGAAATAAATAAAATATTAATTTGATATTTAAACAAACAGAAGCCCAAGATTAATAGTTTTTTTTCTCTTTATAAATGAGGGTTTCTCCTTCTTTCTATAACGACTGTGTGCACAGGGAATTGAATGCTGGATAATATACGCTCTTCTGAGAGAGGGAACAAATCACTAATGACCATTTTGTTAAAATCTTAGAGATAAAAACTTGCTGCAGATCTTGTTGGGTGGAATTTATGAACGTATGTTCAGAGACGGCTGCTGATTATTTTATAAGTGATATTTTACAATACCTGTTAAAAAATGTTTTATTTCCTCATTTATTTTTGTGTTGAGTAAAAATGAAGCTATATTTAGAATTTTTAATTTTAATTTTTAATTTAATTTTTTTTTAGATTAATCCAGTTTTGTTACATTCAGAAATATTAAAAACAAGAATTTTTCGGCTGAAAATGATAATGTCTGAATAAAATCATATTCCTTATTAAAAGCTAAATATTGTTGGGACAGGTTTAAAGATGCTCGATTATTTCTGAAGTGACAGTTAAGGGTTTCGTGTATATATTGATGAGAGTTTTGTAGAAATGACCAAACAAATCAAAATGTCAAACCATCATATGAAATTAAACGCCGCCTGAATATAAACGCTGATGCTTGATTTATTTCCTGGTCAGCTCGTGTATAAATGTATACAGTAATAATATTATAGCCACAGGAGAACACGTCAAAGTGACAAATAAAAACATATTTGTGTCAGAGTGATGAAATTCACTGACCATGTTCAGATGAATAGAATAGAATAGATTTTGTTTTGAACAATGAAAGACTGTTTAGCAGCTCACAAGGTTTTGGCATAATAGACAAACATAAATAGATAAAAATAAAAAAATAAAAGAGTTATGAGGCAGATGAGTTATCCGTCTCTGCAGAGATTAAGGTCAGGAGTGTTTATCTGGTTCTGGTTGAGCTTCTCATTATAGCTCCTGATCACTGACTCTACAACTCGTGTGTATGGACTGTGTATCAGTGCTTGTGCAGTCACATGGTCAAAGCACCAGCGTCAGGACAGGATCTGAATTCACCACAGCTGAAAACTTATACAACTTATACAAATATTGTATGTTTGTCTTTTTCTACATTTCAGTGTAAGTGTTATTTCAGGGTAGCAACGTGATGAGGTTTTACTCTTCTTCCTGTAGTGAGATGTGGGGAAATGCCAGGATGGTGGCATACGGTCACATTTACATCGTTAAAACGGGTAAAAATGAACAAATAAATAAATAAAAAATACCACTGAAAATCAGTTTTATTTCTATATTTTTATTTCGACTCAGCGAAGTCTGCCTTAAAGACATAACCAAATAATTTCACATTAATAATTGCATTCTTTATTCGTTCATATTTTATCTAAGCATATTTTAAAAAAAAAAAAAATTATATCTTTCAACATCATCAACATTGTTTTTATCTCCTTAACAGATATCATTATATATCAAATTATATGTTACTTTTTCATTCCTCCCCTGATGTATAATTTGAAGTAGAAATGATTTTTATATGTTTGATATTTGATGAATTTTTTTAAAATAAAGATTTAAATATAAATATAATTATATGAATATAAACTTATGATGAACTTGATGAGTTATTGGTCTGTTTCTACTTTACATTCCCAAATGGGAGTTCCCTTCACTTTAACTTTTAGGCTTTGGGGCAGAGTTATCTATCTTTTTTGGAATGATCAGCCTTTACATGTAGGTGCACGCCTATCCAACGGACACACACAGCTCATTAGTTACCTTCAGCAGTGTTTCCCTCAGGTTTGGGGAGTTGTGTGTGAGGGGCTGGGTGAAGGATGGAGGGTGTCAAATCTGATTTCCTCACTGTGGGGAAACCAAAAACAGACCCCAGTGGCTCGACGTAGCTAAAGGGGTACCTGGGTCCTCGTGAGATAAGATGACCCTGTAGCGGAGTACACACTTTAACAAATCAACTCCAAGCCGCTATAGAAATTACACTCGTAGTGTATTCCAGTTGGAGCTAATTAAGATAGATTGACTGCTAATGACTGGAGTTCTTTCGCCTGAGAAAATTGTAATGACTTGTTGATGAGGCATTAAAGTGGGAAAGATTTGTTTGATAGGTAAGAGACAGAGTCATGCATTTCTACTGTTTTTGGTGGATACATAGCACTGTTTGTTGTGGACTGTTTACTGTAGACTGAAACGTGGTGCTGTGGAAATAGTTAGTTAGGTAGAGTAATTTATTGATACCTGAGGGAAGCCGTTTTGTTGCAGCAGAACAATAATAGACTTCACATGCTAAATAAAACACAATTTTCTTTTCAGGATTTGAATTAGTGTGCTTCTGAAAAAAATGGGCATGAATGCCATTGAGGTAAAAAAAAATAAAATAAGAAAAGGAAGCAAGCATGTCCTGGGTCTGGATATTAAATATTCAAATTTAAAAAAAAAAATCATTAATTTACATCAGTATGAGGTGGCATGGTGGGGCAGCACGGTCCTTTATTGCCTTAGACTGAGTATTCCGTGAAAAGGAGGCAAATCCACCCTGAGCATAATCCATAATCCCTGACCATGATCAAGCGGTTACTGAAGACGGATGAATGCATGGCGTCCAATTCAGGGCATAATTTCATTCTCGCCTCACTCCCAGTGCTCCTGGAACATGTTCAGGATTGACAGAGACCCTGACCAAGGTAAAGCATTATCAGTGTTTATTAATAATAATAATAATACATTTTATTTATAAAGCACTTTACATTTTAAAGAAAATCTCAAAGTGCTACATAAAGAGNTCACTCCCAGTGCTCCTGGAACATGTTCAGGATTGACAGAGACCCTGACCAAGGTAAAGCATTATCAGTGTTTATTATTTAACATTCAAATAACATCCATGAAAACAAGCGCTAATTAGCTAAAATAAATTATTGCATTGTATTATATATATATATATATATATATATGTGTGTGTGTGTGTGTGTGTATGTGTGTGTGTGTGTGTGTGTGTTACCTAATGAAATTATGTCTAAGAAGTACTTTAATGTACATTATAGTGTTACCATTAATAAATAATAATAAAATAACAATAATTCAAAAATTATTAAAAAAAAATTAAAATTAAAAATTATTTTAAAAAATATTTTAAAAAAATTATAAATGTTGTCAAATGCTGAAGAGGAATAAAACACTTGCTGTAATAGGAAAATAATCAACTCAGTAGTGACAACAATCACAAAACCCCAGTGTTAATTATTTTCCTATAACAGCACCTCCTCATGTTTTATTCCTTACATCACTAATAATATAGTGGTGCAATAAAGCCTCCCTGACCATTACATTAGCATGAGAATGGCATGGGTTCATTCCTAGTGCACATATAAATCGTGTGAGATTGTAATTACATCTGATTCCCGAGTGCTGAGGTAGGCATTAATATCCAATTAATATGCATTAATATCCAAGCCATTTCCATGACCTTTTTGCTGCCGTCCTTGTCATCAGGGGTGACCTGCTAGATGAGGTGAAGGATTCAGCCCTAACCAGGCCTACGTTACTGCAGAGACCAGTTCCACTCCAGTACTGAACGGAAATGAAGCTTGCTATGTAGTACAACTGCCAGCAGAGGGAATCAAAGTGCTTCTGATGAAACACTTCTGCTCGTTCTTTTCATCATGCACAAGGCTCACATCACAACATCAGATCTTCTTAATGTGTTTGTTCATGTCTTTCTATTTCTCTGAAGTCATTTTTCTATTATTATAAGTCTATTTTTCTGAAGTCACTGGTGTGGTCTGAAGACATGCAACTGAGTCAGTTTCCAGTAAAGCGTTGAGGAATAAATGCCTTGTTCAAGGGCTTAACAGCAGGCCAGGATCTGAACACGCCCATAATCTTACTCAATGTGCTACACTCCTAGACGAAAAGAGGTTTTTGGTGTTTCTTCTTTGGATAATTAAGATTTCTTAGCTTCCTATAAAGGTTCTACTTAGAACCCTTCTCACAGAGAAACACTATCTTATAGAGATTTACTATACATATTTATATACAGGTAAAACAAACGTTATCAAAGAAGGTATGTTATACAAGTAACAATTTTCACGATATGTTTATTTTAACTTAACTTAACTTAGTTGTTCTGTTGCTTTATCTAGTCAGTCTGCACTGTCTGGTGTATTTACTGTCCTGAGTATTTATTTTCCTGACTGTTTACTGTCCTGAGTAGTTACTGTCCTGAATATTTGTTGTCCTGAATATTTACTGGCCTGACTGTTTACTGTCTTGAGTATTTACTGTCCTGAATATTTGTTGTCCTGAGTATTTACTGTCCTGACTGTTTACTGTCTTGAGTATTTACTGTCCTGAATATTTGTTGTCCTGAGTATTTACTGTCCTGACTGTTTACTGTCCTGACTGTTTACTGTCCTGAGTATTTGTTGTCCTGAGTATTTACTGTCCTGACTGTCTACTGTCCTGAGTATTTACTGTCCTGACTGTCTACTGTCCTGAGTATTTACTGTCCTGACTGTCTTGTACACTGCAAAAAATATCTTAGCACTTGAATATGAATTTATCTACTATTTCTTATTATGAGATAATTATAAATCAAATATAATATGATTTATATTCAGCCTGATTTTAGATCCTTTTACACAAAGCTTTCTTGTTTTATTTGCAAATAATCTTGCTTCTTTCTAGAAATAAATGCTTAAAAATGTCTGCAGATAGGTTTGATAATCCTATTTATTGTAATCTGAGGAAGTACTTGGTAAATTTGTCTATATTTAAAATATTATCTCTTGCCAAGATGTCATTTTTCGCAGTGCAGTCCTGTGTACCATGCTGCTGTATGGTTGTGCTGCACCATGGAATGACAAACCAATCAAAAACCTACGACTTGACTAAGGGTTTTCTGAGATGACCAACCAAAGGACAGTGAATGGCACTGTTAGCAAACAAATGCTTGCAATTGGGATTTTATTCACAATCTCTTCCCAATTAAAGATTTTGCTAGAGGGCAAGGATTGATTCAGAAACAATTGATTGAGGTTGTTTAATGACAAAATACACTTCAGCCAGCTTGATTTTATTGCCTTTGCCTGATGGCCCATTAGCACTGATGTAGCTGCTAAAGTATAATTCTTTCTTGCCTAGGCCGTCAGAATGGCATGCACCAGCCCTGTACTTATGAATAATTTAAAATTTGTCCGTCATGGTCATGCTGTTACAGATAAAAATTGTAATGTTATTCTGGGAAATATTGCATTCTGTTCTAATACTTCTAATGCTTTCTGGGTTTTTTCCCCACTTTTGCTGGGCTTTGTTTATGTCTGTTATACCATTTTTCTGGGCAGTTGTGTAGTTTTAAGAAGTTACTGTTAATGAAGTAATAAAGGACTATATTCATGTTGGCAACTTAAGTCCATATTTGCACAGAGAAAGTTAGTTGTATTCAGAAAAATGTTACGCACATGCTTCAGTTGACTTTCTTGGCTCCCTATTAAGTGAAGTGAAGTGACTTTTGTGGCCAAGTATGGTGACCCATACTCGGAATTTGTGCTCTGCATTTAACCCATCCANNNNCCCCACCTACAATCCCTGCCGGACCCGAGACTCGAACCCACGACCTTCGGGTTCACCTTTGGGTTACAAGTCTGACTTTCGGACCATTAGGCCACGACTGCCCCACATTGCAGATGCAGATCACCCATGTGCAGTTTACACCTCCAAGGTCTAAAAATCAACGTTTGCAACTTTGGTATTAAATCGTCACTGCACGCATTT
Source organism: Pangasius macronema (assembly GCA_037577455.1). NCBI lineage: Eukaryota > Metazoa > Chordata > Actinopteri > Siluriformes > Pangasiidae > Pangasius > Pangasius macronema. The sequence continues at coordinate 6,720,550 of CM074947.1, forward strand.
ACGTCAAATGAATACGAATATGGGGGCAGTCGTGGCCTAATGGTCTGAGAGTCGGACTTGTAACCCGAAGGTGAACCTGAAGGTCATGGGTTCGAG
>CM074947.1:6755521-6765734 GCA_037577455.1 Pangasius macronema
TCAATGTGCAAATCTCCACAGCCACACTCCAAAATGTACTGGAAAGCCTTCTCAGAGGAGTGGAGGATAACAGCTAAATGGGACTAAATCTGGAATGGGATGTTCAACAAGCACATGCTGTATGAATGTTATGGTCAGGTGTCCACAAACATTTGGCCATATAGTGTACTTTATCCCGGTCAGTGTCACGGTAGATCTGGAGCTTATCACAGGAACATTGGGTGTGAGGGGGGAATACACCATGGATGGGACACCAGTGAGTCACAGGACATCATACACACACATTTGCACAGGCAATTTAGGGTCACAAATCCACCTACAATCCAGTTATTGTTATATATATATAATGATGAGGGTCATTTCAGAGCAGTGAGCTGATCAGCAGTAATTGTATTAAGTGATCAAGTCAAGTGGGTTTTTATTGTCATTCCTGTATATAGTTTGTATACATTGGAAAGAAATTTTGTTTCTCCAGGACCATGGTGCAACGTATACATTTACATTTATAGCATTTGGCAGACGCCCTTATCCAGAGCGACTTACATTTATCTTATTTATACAACTGAGNTTTATACAACTGAGCAATTGAGGGTTAAGGGCCTTGCTCAAGGGCCCAGCAGTGGCAGCTTGGCGGTGCTGGGGATCTCACTCATGACCTTGGACATCATGAACATGGGCTGTAAACTAAACCATTTAGTAATGTAGCAGCAATGGCATTCCATAAATATAAGGTATATGTTGCACTTCCCACAAACAGAAATCTTTTTTTTTGAAACCAGTGTTTTGTATCTTGTTGCTGCATCCAACCTGAATTATGAATAAGAGGATAAATTATTAATGTCATAAAACCCTAAGCTAAATCAACTTCTTGCGATCGCACTGCCCCCATGTGCTAAACGCCATCCTCAGAGGAATGCAGTGTTTATATTACAGAGTGGCTTATTTGCCACTTTGCAGCAGGAATTTCTCAAGGCTCTTTTCACTCCTCATTTTGAGTTAGTATTGATTATGCAATCTAGGGTTAGGAAACTAAAAAGTTGTGTCAAACGTCACTTAAATTGCACTTGATAGCCAATGGATCATGGCAGGTTTTAAAAATCCAGCTCTCATGCGTCTGTGATTTTGAACAGCACACAGAAGTGGAGGATTCTTGCCGCTACTGAACTGATGAATCCAGCAAAATTGGTTTGCAGTGGTAATTGATCAAATTTAAAGATAAATACTGAGAATATGCTATTAAAGAGACTTATTATTCATATATATTCAAATACATGCTTGGTAGCCAAGGGAAGCAGAAGTGGGCGTAGTGTAAACCTGAAGTGTTTTTCTTTATTTTTATTTTTTATAATGAACCCTACCACCATGCATACAGAAACATTGTAGAAAAAACACCTGGGAAAAAAAAACATCAAGTAGAAATGCCAGCGATGTCAGCATGAATGGTGGCTCTGACAGTTCAATATCAACTACAAATGTGTGTGGGATTTTTCCTTCCAGCAGTTATTTTTTTTTTTTTTGTGCATGTGTGTTTTCTAACAAATTTAGTTGGCTCTCTTTCCCAAAATACAAACAAAGTAGTAGAATAATTTAAACTACTGTGACCCCTACCAGGTAGTTAGTCAGGATGAATGAATGAATGGTGTACATTCGTGTTAATGAATATAGTCTTTCTTTGAAGTGAAGTCACCCATACTCGGAATTTGTGCTCTGCATTTAACCCATCCAAGGTAGTGAACACACACACACACCGTGTACAAACACCCAGAGCAGTGGAGCTGCGGAACCCGGGGAGCAGTTGGGGGATTGGTGCCTTGCTCAAGGGTCTCACCTCAGTCGTGGAAGAGAGCGCTGGTCATTCACCCCCCCCACCTACAATCCCTGCCGGACCTGAGACTCGAACCCACCACCTTCAGATTCACCTTCGGGTTACAGGTCCAACTCTTTGACCATTAAGCCACGACCATTAAGACTCTCTAACCCTAGCCCCCAGTTTTGTCCCTCAAGCTTAATATCTAAGCACTTGCTAATGCTCGCATGAAAGTAATAATAATAATAAAAAAAAACTCCTGCAAAACAACAGCAACAAAAAAACCTTACAGTGCGCCTCCTATTTATAACACATTATCTGTTTCTTTCTTAAAAATGTATTCATACATCTTTGTAGCCAGATAAAATGAACCAGACCATTTAAAGTGAGCTACATTTACCACGTTTGGCTGATGCTTTTATCCAAAGCAAATTACACCTGAGACAGGATAAAACTGAGCAGTTAAAGGTCTTGCTCAAGGACCCAGTAGTAATGGCTACTTGGTGGTACAGGGATCTGAAATCACAACCTTCCAGTCAGAAGCTCAAAACCTTAACCACTGAGCCATCACTTCCCTATGGAAAAATGACACTGCTAGTAATTACTGTAATGTGGTATAGTGTGGCCCTGTGATATTCCATCCAGGATGTATTCCTGTCTTGCTATGCAGAGCTCAAGTTATTGTCCGTGCTTTGCATATTCTGGCCGTATTCTAGTGGGTTTACTCTGGGTTCTCTGGTTCTCTCCCAATTAAATTTAAGTGGACTCTAAATGTAAAGTTTGAATGAGTGCGTGAATGTGCACGTACACAGTGCTGTGCAATGCACTAGCGTTCCATCCACGGTATATTCCCGCTGTCATGTTCACCATTGACAACCCCCCCACCCCTCCACCACCACCACCACCACCACCAGAGGGCACCCTCACTCACATTTTTGAATTTCTTCCTTTGTTGTTTGCCTCACTTCCTGTTTTTGTACACCCCTGTTTTGTGACACCCGCCTTACGCCCAGTGCTCCGATCCCACATCCCTGACCAGGATAAAGCGCTTACTGAAAATGAATGAATAAATGGTATGGTGTTTTTAATAATATTCTCACAGTTGATCATGCTATAGATTATGTTTCCACACATCCCAGCCATATGCATTAATTATAACAATTGATTGTGTCTGCACCAGTATCAGCATATCAGTGTAATACCTTTGCCCATTGCAAACTGACTCTGTCTGTGTTTGATTGAGAGCAACATCCAACATTGGTCCAAACACCTGACCTGTCACATGATTCATTTGTTCAGCACACAGTTTGGGGCATGCTTTATGGGACAGCCATTACAGACAGCGTGCTGGCAGAGCGAGCAGTGCGAACTGGCACTGCCAGGGTTCACTCATGAACAGATGAGTTTGTAGTCAGGCACAACAGCTGACAGGAGCCTTCAGTCTCATTAATTTCTCTGAAGCCTCTTCAATAAAGCATGCAAGTCCAAATCTGTCCCTGAGCTCAGGTTCACAAGGTCAAAGGCACTGAGAACCTGTTAAATGTCCATTTATTACCAAACTAGTGGTTCAAGGACACGGAATGGCTCACACACACTCCTCTCTAAATGATTTTTCAGATCAGATAGTTCTGGGTCTACCTGTGCACTCCAAGTAATTAAGCTAGTAGAGTGATTTCATTAGCAGAAGGTCTTTCTCACGTGTTACCTGTTTCTTCTGATGAATTGATGAATGGACAAGACAATGGATCGATAAATGGATGCATGAATCTATGAATAAATGTATGGATGCTTACATTGCTAATAGTCTTGGTGGCTGGATGCTTGGATGGATTGAGAAATGGATGGATGCTAGCATTGATAATATCTTGGATGCTCTATTATGGATGGATGGTTGGATGGATTTATGAATTGATGGATGGATGCTTGCTCAAATGGATGCTTGCTTTGATATTAGATTGCTAGATATTTGTGTATAATTTACTCATGATAATTACCACATCTACTGAGACAGTTTTCAGCCAATCTTGATGCAAAACTAACACCTCATATCAACATAAATAAAGACATTGTATGACATAAGTGCATCATCATACCGAAAGGACAAACTCTCTCTGCTGAAGGCACTGATGCTGACCTACATCTGCGTATTGATGACAGTGTGAAGGCGATCTTTGTTGTAATTGTTGAGCAGGTGTTTGTTTGTACTTAGGAAATCTCGATGGCTCCATGAGTGGTGGAAGTGCTCAGCTGATGCAATTATTGTTATTGGCATTAAGAACCACTCTAAAATGTACTAATTAATTATTCTGTCAGCATTTCACTGACAGTGCATGTGTTAATTTTTTATTTTTTTTTGCATTACTGTGGCTATGTAAGGAAAAGTGGGGAGGGTCAGGGGTGGAAAATACTTTCCTAGTTGTACTTCATTACTGTACTTTAGTACCATTTTATTAAATTTCTACTTTACTCAAGTAGTGTCTTAATGAGCTATTTTCACAAAGAAATATGGAAGAACGTAAGGTAAATGATTTCTGTTAAGCCGAATGGCCAATTGTTTACCACAGAAACATGAGCAATATCACCTTCTCTCATGATGGAAAGATCTTTTACCTATGCTGCTGAGACTAGACTTCGAAGCTGTGTCCAGAATTGCTGGAGAAGAGCATGGAGAAAGGATTCCAAGCTGAATATTTAATTTCTCACCTGCTGCCATTTTTTCTGATGAATTGATGGATGGAGGGATTGATGGGTGGGTGGATGGATGATGAATGGATGCTTGAATGCATGGATGGATGCTTACACTCATAATAGTCTTATTTGGNGATGCATGGATTTTCTGATGAACTGAAGGATGGAGGGATTGACGGATGGATGGATGGATGGATGGATGGATGGATGGTTGCATGGATGGATTGCTTGAATGGATGGATGTATGTATAGTTGTATGGATGAGTGCTTGTATAGATGTTTGCATTGATAGATGAGTTGATTGACAGATGGATGTTTGGATGGAAGGTTGTTTGAATGGATGCTTGCATTAACAATAGTCTTTGGATCCTTGGATGAATGGATGGATGCTTGGATGGATTGCAGTGTTAGATAGTTGCTTGAATGGATGCTTGCATTGATGACATTCTTAGACAGTTGGTTGGTTGGTTAGTTTCTCTGTACTTGCACCTCTGTGGACGTAATACAGCCATTAGACATAAAACTTCATTTATGGCATTGATAGGTGAGTTGATTGACAGATGGATGTTTGGATGGAAGGTTGTTTGAATGGATGCTTGCATTAACAATAGTCTTTGGATCCTTGGATGAATGGATGGATGCTTGGATGGATTGCAGTGTTAGATAGTTGCTTGAATGGATGCTTGCATTGATGACATTCTTAGACAGTTGGTTGGTTGGTTAGTTTCTCTGTACTTGCACCTCTGTGGACGTAATACAGCCATTAGACATAAAAATTCATTTATGGAGTGAATTCTCAAAGGGAATAGACTTTTTCACCAACTTAAGGACACATATTAAATATGACATTCTACAACATATTAATACCATGACATTGGTACCTTGTAGCCACAATATAATAATTTGTGGCCCTAAGGTAAGGTAAGGTGGCCTCAGTTTATGACTTAATGATTATACCTTATTAAAAAATAACCACCATGCCACCTCACTGGCTCCATAGAGTTATGTTCTAGGTGGTTTGAATTTTTAAATTTTTTTTTCCAGATATTCTTTTTCTATAAACAATCAAAGCATCTTTGCTTAGTCTTCTCTGTCCTTGTGTTCATCCGGTCATCAGTTGCATTTTCTTTTTCACAGTATTGTTTCTTTGGTAAGATATTTTAGGTAAGATTGGATAAATCTTAGGTGAGTGGTTTACTGCAGGCATCAACATGCACACACCACAAACACACACCACAAACACACACACACACACAGTGTGTGTGTGTGTGTGTGTGTGTGTGTGTGTGTGTGTGTGTGTGTGGATGAGTGTGGAAACAGTCACCGAGCAGGAACATTAATAATTCAGAAGCACCTTTAAATAAGCTGGTTTCCTAAGACAGCGCTTGTATACTGTTCACAAGAGTTCTCCATTATCGTGTGTGTGTCCTCATGATTATAGTGTATTTTCAAATGTCCTCACAAACACCTTCATTGTTCTTCAATATTGGTCTTCAATATTTATTTGTTTGTTTGTTTACAAAAATGCAGCTTGTACTTGAAAACAAAATCAGCCCAGGTATTTGCTTTTGGTTACTGAGGCTAAGGTTAGGTTTGGGTTTAAGGTGTAGGCATTGTGTGTGTGTGTGTGTGTGTGTGTGTGTGTGTGTGTGTGTGTGTGTGTGTGTGTGTGTGTCTTTGTGTCTCTGAAAGGAGGACGATAGCTCTGTTTTGCCTCACCTGCTCTCCTGAAGGAGAAATTGTGCTGTTATACACCAGAGGAAACCTTGAAACAGTCCAGAGCTTTTAATTGACACATTTTCATCAACTAGTTGTTGTAGAGTGTAGAGTGTCCATCCTTAAAAAAAACACCCACCATCACACTCATTTAGATATATCATTCACAAATACATCTGCAATCAGTCATCGAATTTGTCTCCAGATGTGCGCAGGGAGCTACTGTATCACTTTACAATAAACAAATTTCATGCAAGATTACACGATTTGGTTTTTTTTTAATGTGAATTATCTTTCTTCCTGATGATGCACTTCTGTCTCAGATGAACTCATTTTCCCGTGCAACTCTTTCTCAAATGTAATTAGTCTAAATTGTAACACACGCTGCAGATTGCTATTCCATCAGCGGACCCGGATACGTGCCCTGGGGGTTAATCGAAGCCGTGTGGGGTTTTTGGAGTTTGGAACATTACCCTTAACCTCTCTCTCCAACAGCAGAGGAAGTTATTATTGCAGCCCAGCTCAGAACATGCTAATTAACAGGGCAGGATATTGTCTTGCTGAGACAGAGACAAATTTATCTGGACTGTGTAGAAGTTTTAACACCCACACTGTTTTTTCTCAGCCACCGCACAGCCACATTGACGCATGTGATGGAAGATCTTGACAGCACTTTCCATCTTTCTGACAGAGACCTTATTCACATGGTAGAGAACAGTTTAAAAAAGTCATGGTATTCATGATTGCTTCAATGTGCTACAAATAGCTCCAAGGTGAATTTCACAAAAAGAAGGCAAAAAAGAAAAGACTAAATCAATCTCCTCTCCACCCATCACCCTGAATTAATCGATCGCGGTTTTGCTTTCATTCAGCCAGCTGCAGTAAGACTGAGACACGGGAAAATGCACTTCATCTTGACAATGAGCAAGTGCCGTAAAGAAAGTGGTAAAAAAAAAAATCTTTTGTGCTACATCCAGCTGTTGTATGGTGGTGAATTGAAAATAACAGAGAGATACAGTACAACATGCACCATGTTGTCAAGGTTCTTTGATGGTAAATGATGTTAACCTTCATGCACTCTTTAACAATTCAAGCCAGGCTCTTACAAAGGACTCCACCTGAGTTGAGTGCACTAGCAGTGGTGCCAGCTGCAAATTAAATTTTAATATTCCGTGTCATAAAGTTGCATTAAAAGTCAGAGAGTAATTTATCCTTCTTGGGTGAAAGCATATGAGTGCACACGGGGGTGGAAAAGAAAGTGTGGTTAACTCGCATTAAAAATATATTAATCCAACAAAAAGGTGACATTTTGAGATAAACGCAGAGGTGCCGATGTCTACAGTTTAACCGTAGCATTAACAGTTTGCATCAGTGATACAGGAGACACCTGAAAGCTAAGCTTTTTTGTGTAATAACACACATGAATAGAATTCTGCTGGTGGTAAAGCCCATTCACTGAAGAGGAAAGGACATGGGAGACATTTGCTTCTGGTAGCAGTTACTTCTCCTTCCTACCAACTTTACTTAGGTGAACCTTTTCCATGGGCAGACGTGGGACGAGCGAGGCAGAGCTCTATGATATACAGGGTGTCCCAAAAGTCTACCTACATAGGGGAAATGAACACTTTTTTGCAAAATGTCTTCCAAAATTTTTCATACTTAGTTTATATGATATATATAATTAAAATCTCTATCGGAAATTCTTACGGAAACTGTTTTCTTCTTCCTTAACTTTAGTAAGACTACCGACCTAGTCTTCAGGAATCTATCGCAAGGTTTGCAATGGACATGAGATTACACACATAAACACCAGATGTATTAACACAGGTTCATCATGAGTGGGAGAGATGAGTCTGTGTGTGTTTGCACAGAAATGGCAATCATGTAGAGGATGTTTTGTAATTAAAGTTCCATTTTGCTAAAAAGTGTTCATTTCTCCTATGTATGTAGACTTTTGGGACTGTATATCAACCGTATAATAAATGGTAATCTTCAAAGTCATTCACATTCAAAACTCACTTCTTTTAAGTGATGAACGATTGCCAAAATGTTGCTATTTGACAGATATAACCAGCTCATCTGGTCACCTTTTTAGATGTTGCATCAGGGTGTAGAGTGCTCACCGCCCCATTTACAGTAGTTTCCCAGCGTTATTATTGCAGCTAGTGGTCAGAAATGGAAACTGCAACAAGCGCTTATAAAGGTCCATGGGGCAGGTATCATGCTGCCCCATGCTCATTTTATGAACATTTTCACGGGAAGAGGAGCAGAAGACAGGACAGTTAATGACGGGGTTGCCAGGATTGCTGTTTTTACACCAAATTTTGCTAGTTTAAAAAATCTAATTGGAATTAAATTTAGTACATTTCCACAAACAAAGATAAAGTGTAAGTGCAGACAGCATGTCTATGCTGTACAGAAAAAGGGGTTTATGCAGTGGACAATGTCTGTAGATTAGAAATGCGTATGCACAACAGTGGCCATGTTTCCCATGCGAAGGCTGAGAAAAAGAAGAAATAAACTGTCTCTGGTTTCCAATGCTTGAATTTTTTTTTGGCGATTTTCAATCTTTTGTGTGGTTTGTAAGATGTACTTTGGCTGGATATTTTGCTGAAACTTGGCAAACCTGGTGAAACTCAAGTGTGATGGTCTCTTGACGAGGTTTGACTCTGAGGTTCACAAATTCAGCAGCGCGTTTGTTTGAGGCAGATACATCTTGTTTGAGGCAGTGTCATTATTAATTTCGTCCTGCCACACCACAAATTTATGGTCACGATCTGCTGAATTCGTGAACCTCAGGCTTGTGAGCCAATAGAAAACAGGATGTTTGGTAGGAAAAAATACAGGAGCTGCTTATGATCATGTAGCAGTCAGACCAGATTTTGCCTTGCTGTTTTGATTGTTGGTTTGTTTGTTTTAACTGTTATTTGGTGCAAGAAAAAAAAACTCTTATATTCTCTCAAAAATCGCACCAGCCAAATCTAACACAATTCCTGCAACTCAACTGTATAATGAAAAAGATCAGAAATGGATTGGCTGGATTTGATTGGGAGAAATGAAAATGGGTTAACTTCATTATATTCCATGCAATATATAGTTATACATAGTATATTAATTTATATTTTATCCATTATACACACATTATTTTTGAATTATTATGCACACTTTTCTATCATATACAATATTACCTAGATCTAGTGTTTTTAACTGGCTGCTTGGTTGGGAACTTCTATGCCCATCCTTTGCATTTGTAACTGCCTCAAACCTCTTTTATATCTCCTGAGCAGCTTTTCAGTTCTCTCAGTTGTAAGAGTCGGCCCCTGTAGCCCACCCACGGCACATTCTCCCTGACATCTTTGCCCTAACAATCCCAGATTTCATACACCATCTTTGCCAATTCTTTCAGACATCTTGGTTATGGCAGATGTCACAGTTTTCTTCAATGATTTCTTTTTCGAAAATGGTTCTCTTCATTTTGCCTTGTTTTGGATTGTTGACTTGTAACAGAATACACTGTTACACTTCTTTTTTAATTTTTTTAATTTTGGAATTCTGTGTGTGCGTGTGTGTGGATATACTGATAAACTGTAAAATAGATTTACATGCTTTTTTCATTCAGATACCACAACAGTGCCTTCAACACATACCCCATCCCTCATTACTTCTTCTTCTTCTTCTTCTTTTTCTTCTTCTTCTTCTTCTTCTTCTTCCGGCTTTTCCCTTCAGGGGTGGCCACAGCGAATCATCACTCTCCACCTATCCCTATCTTCTGCATCCTCAACACTTGNCCTTCCTCTTCGCCTCCTGCCTGGCAGCTCCATGTCCAACATTCTCCTACCAATATACTCACTCTCCCTCCTCTGGGGCAGTCGTGGTCTAATGGTCTGAGAGTCGGACTTCTAACCTGAAGGTGAACCTGAAGGTGGTGGGTTCGAGTCTTGGGTCCGGCAGGGATTGTAGGTGGGGGGAGTGAATGGCCAGCGCTCTCTGCCACCCTCAATA
>CM074947.1:6792089-6802983 GCA_037577455.1 Pangasius macronema
TAATCTCATGTAACTTTAGGCTGTCTGTGTGTGCCCATCCTCAGCAGCAGCGAGTGGTTTCCAAGTGATGAGAAATCCAATCAGAAGTAGGGCATCAGAATGGATCAGGCAGGTCCGGAGAGCAGAAAGGGTCAGAAATCCCTTGTGTGGTAGAAGTCAGGTCTAATTATTAGAACCAGGGTTTCATAATAATAAACATATTATTAATTATATTATTAGGACTATATTAGGGTCTGATATCAGTATGCTCCAAGGAACTAAAAGCTGAAATCCCATGTCTGCCAAAGAACGAAGATTAAATCACAGAGCTCTTGTTATTATTAGAACCTGATTATAATATTATTTGGAATATTGGATATCTTCCCTGCAAGCTGATCCTCAGAATGTTTCATATGGAACTTTGATGGAAATATTCCAGTATGTTCAGGTGCCTAAATTATACAGTCCATGAGTCATCTCCATGTGAGGGGGACAGTGGCTTTGTATAGTAGGTGTTTGGATTGGATCTGCAGATCACGATCCTTTGTGTACCAATGTCATAACACGCACATGTCATCCTCCATGCACACGTCTTCCACATGTTTTATGCTGCTGCTGCTACTATTGTGTTTACACATAATATAATACCATTATGTTTACATTACTTCAGCTATTTATATCAAACCCTGTAATTACTAATTAATTAAAAATACTGTCTTGTTCTGTCTTGTGCGTCTGCACGTTTGCACTTGTGCACTTTTCGTATAATTTATGTCGTCCCTGTAGTTCTGTGTTGTTCTGTGTTTGTCTTATGGAGCACCTTGGTCCTGGAGAAACGTTGTTTCGTTTCGCTATGTACTTGTATATAGCTGAAATGACAATAAACTCCACTTGACTTGACTTGACTTGACATTAAATGACAGATCTGATCATTAGAACGTGGTTTTAATATTAATAGAACTATATTAAGTTTTGATATGAGCTCAAAAGTCAGAACCGAAAGCTTAAATCACATATTTGGCAAAGAATGACAGAGGTCTCATTATTATTAAAATTTGCTTTTAATATCATTGGGACTACACCTAATACAAGTTCAAACATCCTTCCCCAGCAGTTCTGACATTTCTTATGGCATGAAAGGTTGTTTTCCTAACCAATTAAATTTATAATTGGAACAAAATTTATTAGCCAAGCTTCATTTATATTGAATTAAATTATAATATTTCTGATACTGATTCTAATACAGATTAGACTAATTACTTTTTTTGACTCTGCATGCAAAATCAATGTACATAAAATGCAGATTGAGTATAGTAAATATGGTAATTACAATATGTATATATTTTATACTACATACAGAGAGATAGCACATTGAATGCTTTAAAAATAATGAATTTTAGTGCAATATGAACATTCAGCCTTGACTGGCTCTCTATATCTGCCCACATTAGTAACATTTCTCACAGCAGTTACTAACTGCTTTAATTTTCCAGCTATGTTGGCAATTAATTTCATGCAGATGCTCATCAGGAAAGAGCTTGAACATTGAGAAGAGATAACCTTTGGAAATCTGAGACATTAGAACCTGTCTGTATTCAAACTCAGACTGAAGACCCGTCTCTTTAGTAAGAACAATCATGCATTAAACAACTTACTTACAGTGTGTATATATCAGCACAAACGTACTGTCCTTTGAGAAAGGACAACTAATTAATGCTACATACAGCATCAATTTAATGAAACTCACTAAGGAAAAAGGAATCATTTAGTCTCTCTCTCTCTCTCTCTCTCTCTCTCTCTCTCTCTCTCTCTCTTTTTAAAAAAGCTCCATTTATTGTGAGAAAAAGCCCTCGTGGTGACCAGTCAAATGTCCCCACAAGGTCAAAAGTGTCACATATTTCTATCCTAGCAGGGCATTTGGTCCATGCCAAAATATTAAACACACATTCTATTTCTGTTTATATCTTTGGCTATGATAAAATATGTTGTCCAGGTACACAACAAAACAGTCTCTCTGGATAAAATTGTCTACCAAATGCTGTAAATGCAAATCTCAGAGCTGTGAGCTATACCTGCATTGGGGTGGTGTGAAAGGTAGGACAAGTGTAGAAACACATCATGTTGATTTATGTTTTTTTTTGTCTGTAGGTAAATGTAGAACTGTTGCTTGAGGTGTCCCTCTAGGGGAGCCCTTACAGTGTTTCCCCAACCTCATTTAGGAAGCTAAAAACCCTTAATTACATCCTTAAAAATAAAGGCTCTTACAAGAAAAGGCCATAGAGGTTCTCACCCACTATTCAGCTCTGCACTATCATATGGCAGCTACCAACTGGGAAGAGTGAAGGCTAGCACTTGCTTTCTCTGAGATACGTGAAGCTAGCTACCCACATCTTTTCAAACTGCAACACAAGACAGTATAACACATATGATTGTCTAGTGTCTCTGTGATTGCCAAGGAAGAGAGAGTATGCTATTGCTCCCAGCTACAGAGCACAGCCAGTCTTGCTCAGCATAATGTGGCTGTAGCATCGTCAAGATTCAACTTCACAAACTTCCAACTATAGAGCAAACACTTTTTCTGTTGCTCCACTTGGGAGCCCACTAACAAACATTTTGGTCAATGATTCTTTCTCCATTTTTTTCTGTTAACACACTGAATAATCATTTTGTACCATGGAGATCCTTCTACATACTAGTAACATTCATAGGAACAATACTTTAGGAAACTATACAAATGGTTGTGTATAGTTTGCAAACACCCTTATCCAGAGTGACTTCCAGAAGTGTTTTTTAGCATCAGAAATATATGCTTACACTAATATGAATAGGTCAGAGTCTAAAAATACTATCCAAAACCCTGTAAGAGAGGAGATGAGTTAGTATAACCAGTTGCTACAGCAACAAAAACAGAATTTTTTTTTAAAGAGTCTTCATTTAAGTGCTTGTGGAAGAAGTGAGTCTTCAGTCTCAGTTTGAAAACAGGGATCAAGTTAAGCCGTACTTGTGGCTTGAGGAGCATGCTGTGCAGAACAGGGGTTGATGAGTGTCTTCACGTAGGTGGGGGCTGATCTGCTTTGGTGCAGACTGTAATGGGATGATGTGGGGGAATTTAGAGAGATTGAAAACCAGTCTTGTAGCTGCATTTTTTTTATCAGTTGCAAGGTTTGAATGGCACTGAGGGGAAGATCCTCAAGGAATAAATTGCAAGTAATCTAACCTCGAGATGACAAGGAACGAACAAGCACCTCAATAGCCTCCATGGAGAGAAATGCTTGGATCCTTGTGATGTCTTAAGGTAGAAACTTGTATGACCGGTTCTTCTATGCCATCATGCTAAGGTACACCTTTCAGAGGAAAAGAGTTAACAAGGACCCCCTTATGATAACAGCACAGATTCAATTTTAAAAAGAGTAGTGCAGATGCATTATGTATCATCATATTAATTTATTCGAGCCATTACAGCTCTTTATTCCTGACCCTTATACCTCATCCAGATGTAGATTTGAAACACTTCACATTTGTGCATCACATTAACAGCACTTCCTGGTTTTATTAAAATCGCAGAAATTGATGTTATTAGACTAAACATTAAACAGTATTTATACCTGTTTTTTTTTCTGTTATTCAGTTTCACATGACCACACAGTCAGTCTTACAACCATGATAACGAAATAATAAGCGTTACAACCTTGATCGTAGTTGATGATAATTTCCACCACCATTATGTAATTAAAAAAAAGTACATCATGGACCCCACTTGAAAAACCATGGCTCTGAAGAGCCATTTCATTTCATTTTTGAGAGCATGTCCATCAAAGCTTCACTTAGCGAGGCTGTATTAGAGGANCCTTATCTTTACATTTATCTCATTTATACAACTGAGCAGTTGAGGGTTAAGGGTCTTGCTCAAGGGCCCAACAGTGGCAGCTTGGTGGTGCTGGGGATTGAACCTGTATTGTACCTTTTCCTTTTACTTCTCTTTTTGTATGAACCTTCAGGGTCCTTTTGTCTTCTTTCATATAATCAGTATTCCCACTGATTATTTATATTAAAACCTGAGCACAATTCTTGAGGCTCTTTGTTATCGTTCGAGCACTTGAATAACCCTGTAGAGGAACCCCAAACCGCCACAGAAGGGGTATTCAACTAAAATTTCCGAATACACTAGGACAAGTCCCTTGCTTACGTAGGACTGGGTAAGCAAATAACAGAGTTACCTTTTAATGCTTAATCATTTTTATGCTTAATCATTATAACGTATAATTAGTTCATGGCCATAAATACCACACATCAATTTGAAATGGTTATGCTTTGTTTTGTAGTGTCGCTTCCTAATTAGCACTTGTGACAAGTGTCAGGGACTCTGAACAGATGGGACACATCTATTTTGTATTTAAAGTGGAGAATGAGTGCATACTTCTCTGTCCAGCTGTTTTAAAGCACTTTGGTTTTTGCCGTTTAATTATTTTTAAGTTAGTCAGACTAGAGAAGGTAAAAAAAAAATCGTCAAATCCTCAATGATATGCCTTTAGTTAATAAATGTGTGACATTGTATACATTGTTTTTTCTACAGTATTTATTTATTTATTTATTTATTTTTGAGTACTCTGCTGAAACACTTTTCTTCATTCACATCTGGACTGCACCAGTTGATGACCCCAGGTCTGCAGTGTAAAAGTGTGTGTTTTTGTGACAGCATTTTAGCATTTGCCATATGTAAAAGTTCACAGCAGAATTTTTGTCACTGTGGCCCATTTGCTCTTCAAATCTGAGCACCTCTTTGAGGTCATGGGTGCAGTGTGGCAAGCTGACACGTCATTTGAGTCTATGAGTGTCGGTTCTCATCATGCATCATGCGATTGGAATTGAGGTTTGATCTCAGTTTGCGCGATAACCCAGTGGAAGGTGGAGCTGCCTGGAACTGTTGATCCATGAAGCGAGGAACATTAGTTGCTGTGGAGCAATTTAGCTCTGACACGGCGACCTTGACGTACATTCTGACGTGATAGTTTTAGACTTGTCACTTTAATGGATGACAGTGCAGTAGAAGAGATCATTTGGAGAACCTTATACTATTTTTCATCATATAATTATCGCTATCACACCGTCCATTCCACCAGAGGGGCAAAAAGTTTACAGCATTATTGCTTCTATTGCTTCTGAAATTAGAGATGTTTGGCTAACTAGCAAAGCTAGCATTGCTGAAAATTTCTTTCATCATCAAGTGTAAAAAAAACTGCAGAAAAAGAGGAAAGTCTATGTATTTCTCTTTTTAGTAAGTATAGCAGGATTTATTGAGGGCCTCTAGTTGTATCATGAGACCTATACGTGGACCTTTTGTGACTGTTTCTTCTTCAAATGCTGAGAAAATGGTTGATAAACATCTAACATCTTTGTCTATATGCCCCAGAATAAATGAAAAATGTATATTATGTGCAGCTAATGGATTTGGGATTTAAACATATTTATATCAATAACTTTATGTTTTACTTTTTTACTATTTTTATCGTGTAAGACTGAAAGGTATGGATGGAATCTATGCTGTTTCTAACTTTGAAAATTCACAATCGGAAGCAAAACCACCATTTTGTGGTGACTGGGTTTATAATGTAGGCTTAAAGGGTTAAATCAGGCCACATAGAGAGAGTGTGTGTGTGAGTGTGTGTGTGTGTGTGTGTGTGTGTGTGTGTGTGAGTGTGTGTGTGTGAGAGAGAGAGAGAGAGAGAGAGAGAGAGAGAGAGACTGCCAGTGAGAGATGATCCAACAGCCCATATGAACATGCATGCAGTTATGGTCCTCTGAGACACACAGTTTGGAAGGGAGGTTGAGATTAGGTGTTAATGATCTTAGCCAGTTAGCACTACAGATGGGAGAGAGAGAGAGAGAGAGAGAGAGAGAGAGAGAACAATTGAGAGAGAGAGACTTACAGACCATGAGGAGAAAGAAGAGGAGGCAATATTTCTTCCTGAAAATGAAGGAAGAACCCTCGTGCTCCTGAAAAAGCAGGGGAAAAAATCCAGCGTTACACTCAAATGCTGTAAATTCTACACATGTTTAGCTGTGTATAGACTTAATTTCATCCTTCATGGGTCCTGCATGGCATTTAGCTTCCAAAGGCATTTCAGGGCATAAAGTTCATTCAGCCTTATAAACTGCCTGACTAACACAGCTATACACCAGTGACTCATATCTAAATGGTTATATTTGATTTACTCGCAGGAAATAAAATTCATTCTGAAGCAAATTCTGCTCCACTAAAGGGGAACAGTTTCCACTGTGGTGACGCAAGAAGTGTGTTGTCTGAAGGTCGGTTTTAATCTGGTGATGTAGATTTTTTAAGCTCTATAATACCATTTAAAAATATAGAAAAGGTATAAAAGTTTACCAGAGTGCTGTTGAATACTCAAATATGCAACTGGGTGGTTGATGAATTTTCTATAATGACAGCTCTATTAAAGTGCTCTATTCTAAAATGTTTCTATAGTAGAAGGAGTTCACATGTATGGCAGGTGCTCTACATTTATTTAACATTTATTTAACATCATGTAAGCAAGACTTGTTACAATCAGTTTCACTAAGATTTTAAAAGAGAGTCTGGTGAGGGGAAGATTTTTGGAAAATAATCAGCTTTGAGGGTTGTAGCAGTAACTCCGCTTTGTATCTAGCCATATCACACCACACTGTTATTGATTATTTTTCTATAACTGCACTCTCCTAAGGGTGTTTTATTCATTACATACATATATACATTTGCTACCTGGAAAGTCACTCAAATGGTAAACAGCTCGCCTCATCCTCGTCAGAGTCGTGGTGGATCCAGAGCCTATCCTGAAAACACTGGGCATAAGGCAGGAATACCCTCTAGGCACAAGTTTTAGCCCATCAAGCATGCATTTGGAAGGTGGGAAGAAACCAGAGGAACATGGATACTAACCGGTGCTTAGGAACCCTAGAGGCACCAACATGATCTTCTGCAACACCATTTCACTCCCACCTTATTCATGCACGTTATAAAAGATCGTATTATTGTATGTATTACTGTTGTAAGTCGCTCTGGATAAAGGCGTCTGCCAAATGCCGTAAATGTAAATGTAAATGTAAAAAAGATTACAATTGTGAAACAAAATATGCAAAGATATTTGAATAACAGCTATATGCTTCATTCTGAGAGAAGTAATGGAGAAATGTAAATACAAGAATAGCTTATTTAGGCAGATTTTCGTGGCAATATGCGCAGAGAGAGAGAGAGAGAGACAGAGAGAGACAGAGAGAGAGAGAGAGAGAATTATCTGTAGAGAGACATTATCTTGTAGCATCATATCATCAAAGTGGTAGAGAAAGTCCTCCAAAATGAAAAGCTTAATTTTTTTTAATTAAAAAACCCTCTTAAACCAACTCAAACTGGGACTCCCTGTGCAGGAGACGGAATAATGATTGCAGTAATCAGTTACTTTGGGATGAACACAGAAAGCTATAATTATTCTGCAACACATAACCTAAAAAGTGTGTATAAAAAGGCTTTATCCTTCATGACATTCACCGTTTGAGTATTGGGCTTAAACCTTTGAAGTGTTAGAATTTTATTCTCACCATTTAGACAAACTATTTGAGTGTATGTTTGAGTTTGGCAATGACTTCTTTAATCATATTTTTCCTGATGAATTGCCCAAAACAAACCAACCGTTAAACCACAGCTACCATCAAGTAACTACTAGACTGCTGTTTAAACAGGTGTGAGGGAGTGAAACTTATTCTTGTGAGATTCTCTGTTTTTACCACATGACGCTGATCGGAAGGCTGCAATCTCATCTGTGTTTCATCCATTTCAGTAACCACTTCATCCTTGTGGAGAATCCTTCTCCCAGAGTCTATCCCTGGAACACTGGGAGAGAGGTGGAAATAAACCCTGGATGGGATTCCAGTTCATTGCAGATCACCAAATTCACATATTCATTCACACCTAGAGACATTTAGTGACAAAAACAAACATAAACATTTAGAAAAGCTTATTCCTTCATGTGAGATAAATATTATAAGGTTGTACCTGTATGAAGATAGAATAGCAGAATGGCAGCAGTGAAACATCCACAGTTTAACTGTAGCATTTATGATTTTTTGTCGTTTTGCTATGGCAATATGGGATGCGCCTGAAAACTACACTTGCTTCTGGTAGAAGTTACATTAATTTAAAACTTAAAATAAAATAGACACAGTCACATTTTTGTCTTGCTTCTTTTTTCTGTCCACTGATATACAGTACATGAGGGTTTTGTGGTAAATGCTGATTTTCGTTCTCTCTGTCTGCTAGGATTTTATTATTAATAAAGATGGCACCTCTGTACTCTGTACCTCTGCTTCAAATGTCAGACAGAAGAAATCTCAGCGAACTTTAACTCATTTGAGGGCCAGAGAAAATCTACTATACTATACTATACTATACTATACTATACTATACTATACTACTATACTATACTATACTGTACTGTACTGTACTGTACTGTACTATACTATACTATACTATACTATACTATACTACATTATACTGTACTATACTGTACTATACTGTACTATACTGTACTATACTGTACTGTACTATACTATACTATACTATACTGTGCCATATTATACTGTGATATATTGTACTTATACTCCACTGTACTGTACTGTACTCCACCATACTATACTATACTATACTATACTATACTATACTATACTATACTGTGCCATATTATACTGTGCTATATTGTACTCCACTGTACTGTACT
Organism: Pangasius macronema; assembly: GCA_037577455.1. Lineage (NCBI taxonomy): Eukaryota > Metazoa > Chordata > Actinopteri > Siluriformes > Pangasiidae > Pangasius > Pangasius macronema. The sequence continues at coordinate 6,800,834 of CM074947.1, forward strand.
GTATTCCACCATACTATACTATACTACACTACATTATACTATACTATACTATACTATACTATACTATACTATACTATACTATACTATACTGTGCCACATTATACTGTGCTATATTGTACTTATACTCCACTGTACTGTACTGTATTCCACCATACTATACTATACTATACTATACTATACTATACTATACTATACTATACTATACTATACTGTGCCATATTATACTGTGCCATATTATACTGTGCTATATTGTACTTATACTCCACTGTACGGTACTGTACTCCACTATACTATACCATACTATACCATACTATACTATACTATACTATACTATACTATACTATAAAACACAAGACCATACTAGATTTTAACATTTTATAAGCAGAAGTATAGCAGGGTCCCTGGAGGAATAGCGGTTAGGCCTCGGTGCTCTCATTGCCATGGAGTCCTGGTGATGCATATGACACTGCACTCTCAGTCTCAGTCCCAAGCCCAGATAAAATTGGGGAGGGTTTCATCAGGAAGGGCACCCGGCATAAGAAGAAAAAAAAAACTTCTGCTAAATCAAATATGCGGACCGATGATCCACTGTGGCGACCCCTAATGGGAGCAGCTGAAAAAAGAACAACATCATAAGCAGAAGTGTAGCAGAACAAACCAGATTAGGATCTTCTTTTTAGTGGATACATACATACACGTAGACAGTCTCTCTCTCTCTCTCTCTCTCTCAATCACACACACACACACACACACACACACACACACACACACACACACACACACACACAGACTGTCATGCAGTCTTTCATGAAGGGGAACTCCACAGATTGGGGCAGTCATGGTGCCAGCATTTTGTAGAAATCTCAAAAGTCCACATGCTGCACTTAAATGTGTGTGTGTGTGTTTGTGTGTGTGCATGTTTGTGAAGGTTCAAAATGTTCCAACTAAAGACCTGATCATACTTCATGGGGAGATGATGTTCGACTGGCTTCCATAAACAATAGAACATAATTGTGAAGTAAACGGCTGTTGTGCTGAGGCTTGACTCGCTGTGTAGTATGATTGGTAGGGCATGCCCGTAGATGATTCTTTCCAAGATGGATGACTGAGAGAAGTGGCAATTTTCTTCCTGTGGTTGTGGAAATTGTCATGAAATTTTAAATTTTACCTGCAATACTGAGGCACACAGGCACAAAGGCTAATATGAAACTGGCAGAGTATGAAAGTTTGTGAGCTTGCAACCCTCGCAGAAGTCATCTCCGCATTTAGTTTGCTGAGGCCTTCAGTAGGAAAACCAACAAAAAGCCATGTGCTTCTTACAAAACTGGAAAGGCAAAATCATTTTTGTGGTTACTGAGGTTAAGGTTTGCATTAGAGTTAGGATTAGGTATAGAAAATCCATATTACATATAGGTAGTTGCATAAATACAATATATATTTTACATGCACTACAGTCACAAGCAAAAGAAAGTACACCCTCACCACCCCTTCAACACTATACTTTTATTTATCACGGCCTAAATAACAATTCCTCACCAACTTCTATAAGCAAACAAATAACCTCAGGTGACAACAAAAAACACAACAGATTTCAATATGTAGTCATTTTTTCCCCAAATGTAAACCAACATTCAGAAACCAGGTGGGAAATAATAAGTACACCCTTCCTACTTCCACAATCATTAAGAGAATAAATAAGAAATACACAAGATTAGTCATGTGAAGTTCCATTTTTTTGCTCACCATAATTCCAGAAAATAGACTATGATGTGACTGTGTGTGTGTGTGTGTGTGTGTGTGTGTGTGTGTGTGTGTGTGTGTGAGAGTGAGTATTTTTCTCTAGAGATGTGTAAATCTCAGTTACTTTACATATTCCTCACCCTCACACTCCAGTTGAGTTAATGTGCACTGTCCTGTATATTTACTGTCCTTAAACTGTAGTTCACTCTTGCTTTAATATAATAATTGGGGCAGCACATTGCTTCAGAGGTTTGAACCAAACTGAAATGATTTATGACATTTCCAAAGATGCATTAGTGATTAGTGTGTGGGCACACATACAGCACAGCTGACTATATCTTCTTCTTCTTCTTCTTCTTTTGGCTTTTCCCTTCAGGGGTCTCCACAGCGAATCATCACTCTCCACCTAT
>CM074947.1:6813339-6826752 GCA_037577455.1 Pangasius macronema
TGTAAATTATTTAGCTGAAGGCAGCTCATCAGACCAGAGACTAGCTACAAGGCTAATCAGAAAAGGAAGGTTTAAAAGACTTTCACTTATTTTTCAATGAAATCAAGTCATAGCTCAGTGGTCAAGATGTTGGACTTCTGATTGGAAGGTTAAGAGCCAAGCTGCCACTGCTGGGCCCTTGAGCAAGGCCCTTAACCCTCAACTGCTTAGTTGTATAAATGAGATCATTGGAAGTTGCTCTGGATAAGGGCATGTCAATGTATGATGCCGTCAATGTACATTTTTCGTTTTATTTTCCCTGATGAAACATGATTTAAACATGACTGGACAGAAGAGTATGTTTTTATTCTCTCTGCATCCAATTTTAAAGTAGATGTGTCTCATCTCTTCAGAGTACATGGCACTAGTCAAAAGTGGATATGTGAAGGGCCACTATAAAACAAAACACAGCAGCTTCAAATTTTCTTATTTATACTCATAAACTAGTCATTGTGGTACTGGGTAAATGGTTACGCATTAAAAGATGTAAAAGATGTTGTAGCCATTCAGCTACATTCCCTCAGTCTAGGTGGTGGTAGCTGGATGGAAAGTTGGAGTTCAAATCCTAGCACTACGATAAAGCCACCTCGGCAAGACTCTTAATCTTTTACTTTGGATGAAAGTATCTTCCAAGTGAAAAGGCGCAATGAAAGAAATCATGGTTTCTTATGAATAAGATACCGAATGCATTTGCTATTTATCATGAGATGCACATAAAGCTGTTTTCTTTCTCCATCAGGTTTTTGGCATGATGATACTGCAGCCAGATAATGTTTGACTCCACTCACATGTCCGTGCACTTGCCAGATCTCGAGCTCTTTTCGAGAGCTGTGTTTTTTCTGAGTTTGAAGATCAAAACGTGATTCATGTGTAGAGGCGCTGCTGGCTTTCAGCCTCTCTGCTCTTTTCCACAGTGTGTTTTATTAGTAAGTGTTGTTTATCTAAAAAGACATGTGCAAAGTAAGGATAACTGAAAGCTTTTACCGAGCCATTCCTATGGCTGAGTTACATGTGGTAGTAAAGGTGGGTGAATAGACAGATACTGTACTGGATGCTTGGATAGATGAACAAAAGAAATGAAGGTTGATTCGATCCTTTTTGGAGCAGCATTCCTTCATGATTGTAACATGATTGAGTTTGGAATTGACCATTTTGTAGCTACTAATTTCCCCTTTTATACTCATAAACAATTACAGTAATTTTAGTCAATATTTAATACATACATACACAGTATATGCAAAAGTCTTAGGCACATGCAAAGAAATGTCTTCAGAAATAATGAAATTAAATGTTTCTACATTACAAAAATACTATATAGAGCGGTAAACAGTAATAAGTGAAATATAGTCAATGTTTGGTGTGACGATCCTTCACTTTAAAAAAAAAAAAATTGTGGTCTCAGGTACAATTTGCGCAGTTTTATAAGGAAATGAGCTGGAAGTGTTACTGAGCATCTTGCAGAAGCAGCCGCAGTTCTTCTGAGACTTTGACTGTTACACTCGCTTCTCAGTTTTGCAGCGAAACCCAGCAGCCTTCATTATGTTTTTATGTCTGAAAAGTGTCTCTTATGTAATCTGCTGCTTTCTTTACTGACATACAAACATTTTTCTGTAGCATTTAATTTTGTGCTGGAAAACTAATGTTTGGAATCTAAAACGTTTTTGTACTGAAGACGTAAAATAAAAATCTATAACAAAATCTGTACTATACTTTAGGGTGCCTAAGACTTTTGCACAGTACTGTATATATATAAATGTGTGTGTGTGTATATACAGTCAGGTCCGGAAGTATTTGGACAGTGACGGAGTTTATGTGATTTTGCCTTTATACACTACCACAATGGATTTGAAATAAAACAATCAAGATGTGATCGAAGTGTAGACTTTCAGCTTTATTTTAAGAAGCTCCACAAAAATATGGCATTTACCATTTAAGAATTACATACATAATTGTAAATATAGCCATAATTTTAATACTTGAAAATCCTTTGCAGTTAATGACTGCCTGAAGTCTGGAGCCCATGTTCTCAAAACTCAGATTCTGAATTTCCTCCCTGGAGATGCTTTGCCAGGTTTCACTGCAGCCACCTTCAGTTGCTGCTATATATATAGTCTAGTTGTTCAATTAAGATGAAATGTCACTGTATAGGATGGGTTGGTCTGTGCAAGAGTTAGCACATGATGCCCTTAGGAGGCAATGGATGTTTAGAGCCTGATGATTTTTGTTTTCAGAGGATAAAAGCTGGATTATAAGTTGGTTTTCTACAGCATCTGTTTAATTATTCATAGCTTTGTCATGATTTGGCTTCTCCAGTAGCTAAGAAACTCTGTCAATTAGCAATAATAATATTTTTACTCAGTTTTTGTGGGTGTCACCAAATGCAAATCAGCTGTAGTGTACACATGCCCGGTGAAGTGTCTGGCATTTATCAGCATACACACATGAATTTTAAAAAAAAATTCAGCTTTTAAGAAACTTTTGTAAATCTGTAAATCAGTTTGGCTAAAGATTGATGAATGAGGCTCAATGTCTTTTTTTCTGGAGCTGCTGAAGAATTTGAGTCAAGCACAGTGTGTGTCACATTGGATCATTTCACTCTCGTGTCAGTTTTAGTAAAAATGTAAAATATAAAATGATTAAACAGAACATTTGAGTATAAAGGAAGTAAGCTCTTGCCCTGCATCCCAGTACAAGTTCCCTGAGTTGCAGCTTTAGTTTCCATGAATCACTTCACTTGACCAAAACCCTGAACTCATGCATGTCTATTAATTTCTCATGTTTGGAAGGTAATGTTTCCAGCTAAAACCAGATGCCAGTCTCATCTTTCAGAGCCAGTGATAAAGTGACTTAAGTGGCTAAATCTCTCCATAGTTCAGCAAGCTGTTTTGTTGCTAACAGGACCCTGGGGGTCTGATTGTGCAGTGGTATAGCAAGCAATCTTGTGAATATTTAATGCTTCGTTCACACAGGCCTTGCAGAAATGAAAACCAGAAAATTCTCACGAAAAAGATCAGTTGAACCTACACTGATTATTCTGATCCATGGCCAACAATTTTATATTTGCATTCCTATGTTTCTTTGAGCAGATTTTGTTTCATGAAGAATAAAGGTCTTATGCATTGAAGACTTGGCTATTCCCAGTGCTCATGAATATTGATGCAAAAAAAAAAAAAAAACACCCTCAGCTAGCTCTGTTTGAGTGAGTGTGTGTTCTTTTTTAAGGTTAAATCTGTGTAGTTTATGGTTACACATTATTTTGTTGTATTGTTATAGTTATTATATTATTGTTTTATTGTGACAAGTTGTGTTGGTGTCATTCTTGAGTCAGCAAGGTATCTTTCTTTACCCTCAATTTTATTACAAACTCTATTAAAAACTTCATTTCTAGGAATCAAATAAATAAAATCCAATCACATTGTCTTTGCTCATTCAAATTCATACAGTTTCCATGTCATTTGGTTCCTTACAAACTAACACCTACTCTAAATGTTTAGTTGTGGCTCTTTGTATATATCCATGTGTTGTGGAAAAGCAGCTAGATACTGTATTTAGACTATATTCGACCTCACTTGAAAGTCACTGTGGGAATAAATAAATAAATTAGCCACCAAATATATAAATGTACATGTAAATTTATGAACAAACTTAAAAAAATATTTTAAAAAATCTTACTTTTTTATCACTTTTTAACCACATAATGACAAATTACTTTTTAATGAAACTAAACTCAGGCTTATGTTAGCAAATTTAATCAGTTCGTGTGACTCATATTGTATAAAAATGTTTAATGCTAAGGTTAGATTTATTGAACACATATGGTCACAAGTTGTGGGCATTTATTGGAAGTAAAAGATGGCGGTTGGAAAAGATGTTCTCCTGCAAGGTTTCTGGACTTACTCTCGATGATAGGGTGAGGAGCTGAATAATCCAGTAGTGCTTCGTAGTAGAGCTGCTGCTCCTCTGAATCATGAAAAACCCAGTTGAGGGGGTTTGGGAACTTTACAAGGATGCCCTCTGGTCGAATCGTGATCAAGCTGGGACGTCCTCCAGGGACGTCCCACTGGAGGCAGACCCTGGACCCACTGGAGAGACTGTATTTCACAGTTGCCTTGGGGATTTCTGAGGATGCTGCAGGAGGTGCTGGAATCTTCAGATAAACAACTTTGGTCTAAACAGTTAAGCCACATTTAAACTTGTATGTCTGTTTTCATGAGACATAAATTAATTTTCCCATATTTTGATTAGTCATGTAATGATTGTCTAGAGTATTGTATTGTCACACACATTTGAAATGGTCTCTATATTCTGTGCATGTTTTACTGCTTACACTCTTCCTTGAGTGACCCTTAAGGCAGAAGTGAGAACTTTACAATCATATGGAAATGGAAACATTAATAAAAGAAAGGAAAAACATCCAAGCTGCCCATGAGGTCCACCTTGCTAAAAGCACTGTTTAGCAGAAATAAATCATGAAATAAATGAATAAATACATTTTTAAAAAATGCTGCTGAGGTTCCTGCTATGCAATATGCCATGTTTGGGAAAGGGTCCCTAGGAATACAATTAGCCTTGATGTTCTTACACCAGGGTGCCCCTCTCTACTCACCAAACAATTTATTAGAAAATTCACCATCTGCTTGGTTACACAACAGAGCTGGGAGCACCAAGACGACAGTGTTGCTTTACTTAAAAAGGAATTAGAATAATTTTAAGTTTATAATAATTTTAATTATGTTAATCATTTTAAAAAGCCTTCCAAATACAAAGCATATTTTATTAAAAGATGCCACCATGGAAACTCATGCCATCTGTGGAAAAAAGACAAGGTAGTGCACTTGAGCTTGTTAATAAAAAGTCTATTATTTGCTCATTTGTTGCATCTGACTCATTTGTTGGCAGTGTTGCTTGTGGATGAGAGGAGGGCAGGACATAACGCAGTGTATATGGAAAGGTGGAACAAAAGCTTTGTAATAGAAAATGGGAAATGCAACAAAACCTCAAAAGAGACCAAGAAAGGTTAGTTACGAAATATTTTTAGTTTGATTATTTTGTTGAGGGAACAAAGGAAATGGCTTAATGTTGGACACCTCACATCGCAAGATAATCTGTGCATGAAAGGTGCTTCATAAAAAAGTAACACCTGTTAGTCACATGATCCAATATTTTTGATCACTTGAAAAATGAGCGGGTTCAAAAAATTCTGATCTATCATCTGATCTTTTAAACTCAAACCCAAATCTTTTTATGTGTATATCAAATACAAAAGAATTGGCTTCACCATTCTAATACTTTCAGAGGTTACTCTATATATTTTTTGTTTTTATTGAGTAAACATGTTAAGGAAATGTTCAAATTGGCCAATCAAGGACCCTCAAGCTGGAGCCTCTAAAGCAGAAATGCTACCCACACAAGCAAACAAGGCAACCCCCAAGCATTTAACAGCAAGTAATATCTGAAAGAAAACTAAAATTAATGACCTAAATACTAACGTAAAGAGGCCAGGATGAAAATAGCAATGTTCAAAATAAACCAGGCTTCTAGCAGACTACTCCAGCTAACAGCACGGCAGCTGAGACTGATCCAGCCACTCCAGCAGAGACGACAGTAAGCGCTGTGCAGATAGAGTTTGTTTATTCAGAACCTGTAGTAGCAGGAAGGCTAGCACTATTGGATACTTTACCTGTGATTTAAGTCTTTTACTTCACATCCATATTTGTAAATGTAATATCAGTAGGACACAGATGACGCTACATTCATGGAATCACCCAGCTAACTTGCAAGCTTGTTGAAAAACACTAGCCTTAGCTTGCTGACAGCAGCTAGCCAGTTAAACTTCCTAATTATCATTCATTTCACATTAACTACAACAGCAAATGTAAGCTCCAATACATCACCTAACAGCTAACCTGTAAAACAGTTTGTTGGCAAACACAGCAACTTGCTAACAGCGTGTTAATTAAAGCAAGTGTTAGCATTACAACAAAGTGCCGGAATGATTAGTCTCAGCTCCAAAAAGAGGGAGCTTTCTGTTCCTGAGAGCAGTGGCACTTTTTCTGCTCAGCCAAGCAGCAAGCATGTCAGTACAGTAGTCTGACTCGTATTATTAAGAGCAGCCTTCCTCTAGAGCCAATGAGAGATGAAGAAATCAATTAGATGAAGAGTTAGAGAGACTGCACACTCAATGAGCAGGACTATTGATTAGCATCAAGGATGCAATTGATTAGCCAAGATCACCTGTCAGCCAGTAACCATTAGTTTAGTCAGAGATTAGGACCTGGGTAGTAGACGTGGTGAGGTAGCATATATGAGCAGTGGTGGCTGAATGGTTAAGGCTCTAGGGTTACTGATTGGAAGGTTGGGGGGATCAAGCCCTAGCACTGCCAAGTTGCTGCTTGTTGGGCAAGGCCCTTAACCACATCTGCTCCAGGGGCACCGTATCATGGCTGACACTGCACTCTGACCCCAGCTTCCTAGCAAGCTGAGATATGCAAAAAACTGCATTTCATTGACTCGTACTCTGCACAATGACAATAAAGTTGAATTTAATCGAATCTAGATTAGGATAGTTGTGCTCAAATGAGGTAAATATGTCCTCGGGTGCGTGAAGCAAGAAAATATTAAAAATCCAAGGTAGAAGCTGTCTGCACATTGAATGAAAACCAGACCACAAACGTCTAACAAAATATATATTCATTATTTTAGACTTGCATAGTGAAAAAAAGTGCAAGGATCAGTGAGTTGAAACAGACCAGTGAGCAGACGTTTCAGCCCATAGCTTTCTTCAGTGCTCCAGAAACATCTGCTCACTGGCTGTTTTAACTCACTGATCTTTGCATCTTTTTCCACTATGCAAGTCTAAAATAATAAATACATATTTTGATGTGTGGACAGCCTCTGCCTTGGATTTAGCATATATGATGTAAAAATCTCTTGCATACATTAGACAAGATAATTAAGATAATTGATTATTCATTCAGATGTTTGTTTTGGGGTTTTTTTTTTCCCAGATAATTAATTCAGATGGATTTTAGACTCATGAAGCTGCATTAGGGTCATTTTTTTCACCCCATTAGGTGCTGAGGAACTATCTGACTTCAGCTCAGCAGGTAAGGCATTACACCACTTGACTCGGAGGATGAGATTTCAAATCCCAGCTCCAATATTGGATCTTTAAGCAAATCTCCAGGGGTGCTGCTTCGTCCAAACTGGAATAAGTAAGGAGAAGTATTTGATTGTATTGTACATGTGGTACTGAGTACGTGAGTACATGAGTACTGTATACTGAATATAAAGATATTTATGGCAGTGCAGTCTTAACTGTAGAAATCAAGAACTGCTGGTCCAACCAGGCTCTAGGTTGGACATTCTTTCTGTATACATTACTGATACATGTACATTTTTGACAGTCTATGACTACTTCTAAAAGTGTGTGTGTGTAATTTTATAAATGGCAAATCCACAGTCAGTGTCACAGAACTGTAAAAGTATTTGTAACACAGTTTTACCATCTAGTGACATTTGCAAACCTTGATTGAGACATTCAGTTTGTACAGTATGTTTTTGTCAGTTTATGTGTTGGCATATATAGTTTTGGCAGTGGGTGGCAAGATGGCATCGTGGATAGCATAAGGTAAAGTGATATAGTGACAGAACATACTGGAAGAAGACACTGGATTAAGAGTCAGTTTTTCCACAACAGGTTAGTTTACAGTATAAGTGTTAAACCCATAACACAATGTCAAGAGGTTTGCCTTCTGTGTTCTTGAAAAATTCTTTAAATAGCGAATATAGTAAATATAGTCAATAAACGGTACCAAGAACTTCAGTGTTTGTCACATTATCACACGTCATATGTGTGTGTATCACCACACCCCTGGTGTAAATACATTAAACCCCAACATCCGTTCCAGCCATTTTGCATTATCTTGAATCATCTGTATTTATCAACACACTCCTAGTTTAAATACATTGAACCCCAAAGTCACTTCCAGCCATCTTGAGTTCTGCAAAACTTTCAACATCCTACACAATGTTGTGGTAGCGCCAAATGGGGCTCTGAACTACACTACCCATCAGCCCCAGCATGTCACATGGCCTATGTACCACTGTCACCTGTGTCTCATTGCATCCTGATTAGCACCTCTATATAAGTTGTAGTTTCTCAGCACTTCATTGAAAAGCTTTTGTTGTTGTGGTGTTCATGTGGTTTAATGTGTGCCACAGCTGTGCTTATAGTCTACATGCTTTAGTCTTGTATTACATTTATGGCTCTTGTTTTCACCGATTTTGTTGGTTGTTTTGCACTTTATACAATAAAAATCTGCACCTGCATCCACTGCCTTTACAAATCCTTGATGCACAATTTCAATTTGGAGCTGAGTGGATGGATACAAGGAGTGGGGACAATGTCATCAAAAAAAAACTAGAATGCATTTCCTTCAAATTAATAGTGCTATTAGCAAAAACATTTAGTTTGGCAAAGCAACAAAGCCAGCTAGTTTATTCCAGCAAATTATATAAAACAAATTGCTATACTCGTGCAGCCAGAGGCTTCCCAGGGTTGAACTTGACATCAGTGCTTGAGTCTGCACCCAGGACTGACTGAGGTAATTGGACAAAGGCATCATGCTTGCTGGTTTGTTTTCACACACACAAATTCCTTTCAAACCAAGGTCCAGTTGCATGAGTCTATATCTCCTTTCTGTTTTGTTTTGTTTTTTAAGAGAAACAATTGGTCCATGTCTTTACTGATCCTTTGGTCCCCTTTACCACTATAAAAACATACTGTAATAAACAGTGTGTTGCACATCATCCAAGAGAACCTGTGAATGATGCTTGGGAGCATTTTCACCCAAGAAGGCTTAGACATGCATTTTGTATGAAGCTCGCCCTTCCTGATGCACCATGAAGCTGATCTCATTACCGTAACCCATAACAGTGATACGATAATTTAATATATATTTTAAACCAGAGAACTGGATCAGAAGGTGTTGATTAATTTTCCATAAGTAATTCCAGCTATAATTCAAATCCCAGGTTTATATTATTGTGCTCATTCTAATCATTATCATTTCTATAGCAACAAATTACAATTAGATTTGTTTTCTGTAAGACGTTTATTTAACATTTGTGTAATAATTTGCCAGTGTCAGCTCATTGTAACACTCCATAAGTCTCCCATCAAGCGAAAATCTTTAGGACGGAGGACTTAAGTCTTGGACTATTGATTGGAAGGTTGTGAATTCAAATCCCAGCACTGCCAAGCTGCCACTCCTGGGCCCTTGAGCAAGGCCCTTAACCCTCAACTGCTCAGTTGTGTAAATGAGATAAATGTAAGTTGCTCTGGATATAATATATAGTTATATTCTCTATACTGTACACTATAGACTCATGTATAAGTGATAACAGAAACGTATCCGTAGACAAGACCATCATTCTTGAGTACAAGCGAGGAGTAGCAAAGATCAAGTCAAGGTGAGTCTTAAGAGGTGCAGGCAAGTCAAGATCAATACCAAAACCATCAAATCCTTTCTCAAGGCCAAGGCTTTACTTCAACTAGTTGGCTTTATTTGTGCAGTCCACCAGTGATTAGCCTGTTTTCTACAAGAAGGAATTACTTCAGCAAGCTTTGTTAATGTGGAAAGAAAAGCCAGCATTTATTCTTACAAACACTCAGTCAAAACCATATGATGCAAGACCAATGTCCAAGACCAAGACAGGTCCATGTCAATACAGAAAATGCCTCGGGAACGGACTCAAGTACTATAGTTCTACAACAGTTAAAAGTATGATGTGTCATTGATTAATTAACTAAAAATTGTCATGGTATAAGAGGAATAAAACACTTTGGGATGTGCTGTTACTGGAAAATAAACTTTGGGGTGGTAACAATAATTCAGGCCACATTACACCACCCTGTATTTGATTCTTGTCCTATAACAGCATGTCCAACATGATTTATTCCTTACTTAGTGAAGTCTCTACATCTCTAGAAAGCATTCCAGGAAATGCCTTCCTTTCCCAACATTTTGAAAGTTAAAACAGGAAGTAATGAGACAATTTGAAGCAATCTTGTTTATCTGATGTTTAGGTCCAGGTGATAACAGATTAGAAGCATGGTGAGACAGATTCGTTTTTCTGAACCGTACAGTTCACACTTGATCAACTGTACAAAGCTCTCAGCACAATCACCCTCAGAGCCAGAAAAAAAGCTCTGAAAACATTGGAGTTTTTATGGGTGTTCTCCACTCTATCCTTCCACCTTTCCACCTTTCCATCTACCCAATCTCTTCCTGGTGCATCTGGATTTTTTGCACTCATTTTTTATATTTTCATCCACAGCTAAAAAAAATTGTCCAAATCATAGATCATATATACAATCTACATCCAAGAAGCATGGTATTCCCTCGCCGTCTCTTCTAAATGTCATCTGCAGACTCCATTGTTCTCTTAGATTGCGCTGAATAAAAGAGGACAAAAGACAGAACTTTGTTTTTCTGGTTCTGTCTTTTATGGTGTTCGTTCTTTTCAAGTTCTGCCATTTAACATCTTATGCATGATGTCCTTTGAAAGCTCAGTTAATAGAGATAGACTCCGGTTCATGGAACATAATTGCCTTTTTTTATTACACATAGTCACATGGGATTGCTGGATGAATTATGTGTGTCATATTTGGCGTGTTAATGTGCTAGAGCAGTTATTAACACTGCATTGTGTAGGCAGTGAGATGTCGGAGCAATGACACTTGTTTCAAGAGTTTCGGATTCTCTCATTCCTCTACGTTGGATACGTTGTTGTCATGGGTTTTCATTTTGTTGGTTTCACTGGCTGTATGTCAAAGCTAGCAGCACAAACACAGCGGTAATATCTGTTCATATTAAAGCCAAGGCTCAGGTGCAATGGGATTATTTTTCTGCCTTCTTTGATAAAAGAGAAATATTCATTTTGTACATGAAGTAGATGGTTTTTTGGCATGTGTGCCTGGAAGAGGTTCATCACCTATGTGTACAGGAGGCAGAAAGACCCTGCAGTGGCCAAAGCTTTTAGAAGGACTTTTTTTTTGTGCAGGGAAAGAAAAATAGTACTGCAAAGAATACAGTAGAATAGATGATATATCATCTGTCTTCCTTTCTCTGTGTCTCTGTGTGCATGTAATGCGTGACGCTCTTTTCCTGTGAGTCCCTCTGTGCTGGGGTCTGCTTTTGGCCAGCTGGAAATGTAATAAGAGCATCCAGGCCTTTGGGCGGGATGCATAATGTGGTTTCCACTCTTGTTCTCTCTCTCTCTCTCTCTCTCTCTCTCTCTCTCTCTCTCTCTCCCTCACACACACAAACTCACACACACACACACACTATAGCAGGCCCATAAAGCATCTGCAGGACTTGAGCCAATTTCATCAGCACCTCTCCTCTCTTTTACTTACTCGTCTCCAGGCTTCTGTCTTACAGTAATAATAAGTGCTCACAATAAGCACTCTGTCTCTTCCTCTACTACTGCCTGTGGTCATTGCATCTTATTCTCTCTCTTTCTCCCCTTCTACCTGTCTTTCACTTGCTCTCCTTTTCTCTCCCCCTTGGCAGGAAGTGAAATTTTTCTTCCAACTTATAAAGCTGTGTAGTGCCTTAAAGCAACAACATATTGTAATTTTCAGGATGTTATTCCTGAGTGTCCTGAAAGAGTACATTTCCTGTGTTAAATAATTATACACGATCACAATACTGAGATCTTAGGTTTATAAATCCACTGTCAATTTCATAGATCTGTAACTTTATTTGTAACACAATTTTAGCAATTTTTTAGCAATTTTTCCTGTGATATGTCAATCTTTATTCACACACTTTGTGTCTTTATGTCTTATACAAAAGTAACAAAAAAGTATTAAATACATGAATTAGGATTTATTTATTGATTTATTTAGGAGTTATTGCAGCATGATCATAGCAAATTAGTACTCATAGGTTACAATTACTGTTTGGTTTGCTGGGGATGGTGCCACCTGGGGGCTGTGGAGATNGAAGAACCGTTTGGTTTGCTGGGGATGGTGCCACCTGGGGGCTGTGGAGATGGTTTGGGGATCACATATGGGGAGCTCTACTGTAATGGCTTGGGACTGCGATTGCTGTAGTGGATTTGGGGCTGCAGTTGCCACGAACAGCTTCGTACTCAGGACTCCATCAGTGGACAGTGGATAGGTTTTAACCAACCGGACTTCTTGTGGAAACTGTGATGAATTTATTGGTTGCACAATTGCATTACTTGTTCTTATAGCGCACAATAATAGAAGGGATTTATTTATTTAATCACACTATCCGTTGCACCCAGATGAGGATGAGTTGCCTTTTGAGCCTGGTTCCTCTCAAAGTTTCTTCCTCATATCATCTCAGGGAGTTTTTCCTTGGGATGAATTCACAATGATAAATTCAAATATTTATAATATATTTTTTGTTAATCCATTTATTTCTGTAAATCTGCTTTGTGACAAAGTCCATTGTTAAAAGCGCTATACAAATAAAACTGAACTGAATTGAATTGAACTACGATCCTATCTTCAGGAGCAGGCTAAGGGGCCCTCATCAGAGCCTGAATCTCTAACATCAACGACATTGATGCCCCAACCTCTTACTTCTTCAGCCACAGTAACACTTGGCTGCTAATTATGCTTTTAATGATTGTTGAAGTAGGAAGGGTATACTTATTTTTTCCCACCTGGTTTAAGAATGTTGGTTTACTTTTTCGGGGAAAAAAATGACTACATATTGAAATCTGTTATGTTTTTTGTTGTCACCTGAGGTTATTTGGTTGCTTATAGAAGTTGATAAGGAGCACAAAATTGTTATTTAGGCCCTGATAAAATACTTCGAATTGAAGGAGGGTATACTTTCTTTTTCCCATGACTGTACCTTTTTAATACAGTAGATGCTTTTGGAATAGGTACAAGTTTTGTTTTTGTTTTGTTTTTTAAATCACGGATTAAACTTTTATATTCTGAGGCTTGCATTATGCTCAAGGTTAAGGAAAGACTTAGCCGTTCTTTCAGAATGTAGAGCGGGATAAGGCAAGGATGTCCATTATCCAGGCAACTGTACAGTTTGGCCATCGAACATCTGTTATGTCATATGTTATGTTATTGTTTGCAGACTACAGGAGATAGTGATACTATCATCTTCAGTGTGCAGATAATGTAATAGTCTTCATTACAAAACAGGAATATGCTCAAGCTCTTACCCACAGTCTGTCTCTGGAGTCCCTGCTTGCACTCTGCACACAATGTACAGTCCTGGCCAAAAGTTTTGAGAAAGGCACAAATATTAGTTTTCACAAAGTTTGCTGCTAAACTGCTTTTAGATCTTTGTTTCAGTTGTTTCTGTGATGTAC
>CM074947.1:6826852-6862806 GCA_037577455.1 Pangasius macronema
ATAAATTCACAGTGATAAATTCAAATATTTATAATATATTTTTGTTAATCCATTTATTTCTGTAAAGCTGCTTTGTGTCAGTGTCCATTGTTCATAGCGCTATACAAATAAAACTGAACTGAACTGAACTGAACTGAACTGTTGTGGCTTTAAAAATCTGATTATTCCTCATTGTTAACTCTAGCTCCATAGATTGTACTCTGTAAATCATGTCTTTTGTATCATTTTCACTGTATTTTAAGTCATTATAATGCCTCTCAAACTCAGAGCCTGAGACCTCTTACAAGTCATTAATATCCATAAGCAGACCCTCAGGGTGCATTAATGTTCAGTTGTTGACTTGCATAATTGGCTGCTCCTTTTCCATTTGTACAAACCTTAAACCTAAACCTTAGAGGAATGAAACATTAAACTGTGAGGGCAGTGAGGGGTTTCAGCATGGCGAGTTTCTACTAGTTTATCAGTAACAGCCAACTTCATTGTTAACATTAGCATGTACAGTACAGGTAAACTGGCTGCTGAATAGCATACTTATAAAGTGAGAAGTCTTTTCTGAAATCAGCATTTTGTAATCCGTTGCTGTGCACATCACAAGTATAAGGATTTGAGAGAGCAGTTGGATGATTGCCAAAAATGAACTTAACTCACTGGCCGTTACAGTGACTAAAATCTAACATCTATCATTAGTTTGACAATGAAACTATTAGGGTCGAGCAATGCACTATATTACAATGCATTGATGGCCTGATAAGAATGATGAAGCTATTATACACACACTTAAAAGCAGATGGGCAGCTGCATTCGTGATTTATATATATATTATTTTAAGTCTTTCCAGTCCTTAATGCTTTACTGGCTTCATTCTGAGTTTACTTTGAATATCAGTAAACAGTAAACAGAAAAGTTGTGTGCCTTTTGTTCAAACTGGACAAAGGACAGTGACGTGACAACAACTACATAGTTCTACTCTGGCTGAAGTGGACAGAATGTGCAAAAAGATAAAACAATATAATAGTAAAACGCTGTCAATGTAAACATAGCATACTAAATATTTTTTTTTCTACAAAAGCATGCCATACAAGCTTTGTCTATCTACTTTTAGATTCTCCTCAGAAGGCAGTTTGGGGGGAAAAAAAGATGTAGAGTAAATAATCCACCATGTTTATGTTCATTACACACACCACTGTATTGCACATGCCCCTGCTCGGTCACTTCTTGTGATGTGTTTTGGATTTGTCAGCAAAGTGGGCTCAAAATGATCAGCCCAAATGGCGATCTGTTTCACTTTGTGTAATCACCTGACACAACTTTCACTGATAGACTGCATGAATCTACAGTCTGGGCTAGAAAGAAATCAGCCCCAGCCTCACTTTTTAATGTTGACCAACACCCAAGAATGCATCAAATTTACAGCTGCAATGCTTTTTAGACTACAGTGTTAACAACAAAAATACATAAATAAGTTAAAATCACTGATTCTGGAACTGAGAGCGTGCAGCATGGAAGATCATGTCCACCAACAGAGCCCTCTTAACAACTCAATGGCCAGTCTTCCTTGGATGAACTATATTACATTATAGGGCCAAAAGTCTGGAGATCTGATCACCACAACCATACATCGGCCTTTTGGAAGCACACAATTGTCTAAAATATCATTGTTTGCTTCACCATTAAGATTTCCCTTCATGTTCCAGTATGATAATGCTCCTGTGTATAAACCCCTGTGTAATAAACCATAAAGGAAAGATTTACCAAGGATGATGTTGAAGAACACAAGTGCACAATGAGCACAAATCCCCACAACCACACTCCAAAATCTAGTGGAGCCTTCCCATAAGATTGGAGCTTATTATAACAGCAAAGTGGAGACTAAATATGGAATGGGATGTTCAGTGGGTGTGATTGTTCAGGTGTCCACATAAGTGTATGTCTGCAGCAACATCTGAGAGGATTTTCAAGGCTGATAATGACCAGGAAGTTGAACCTCTCAGCAGTGTCTGAAATTATGTCTGGGATTTCCGCATCCCAAAATTTCCAGCCGGATTGGAAAGCGATGTACAACCAGAGGCACCAAATGTGTTCTTTCACACAGCACTGGTCATGACAGAATTCAGAAGTTTTATTTAGCTTTAAAGGACAATAAAAATAACTGCAGGAAGAATTCCTTTTATCATCTGCTTCTTCATCAATTACTCTATACAACCCCTATTATATAGAGAATTCAAATTTTCTGTGTTGTTGCAATTCCTTATAGTTTAAAACGACTAAAATGGAGGAGAAAAAGCTCATTTTCACAACATAGGCCCTTTAAATGCACACACTTTCAGCATTATCTGCTCCACAAAGCTGAGACCTAACTGATAGTATTAATTTGCTTTCCTTATTGGTGTGTGGTCCGTGGACAGCAGTAAGTGTGTGTTTGTGTGAGTGAGTGTATGAGTGTGTGTGCATGTGTGTGTATGTGTCTATGTGCATGACATCCCACTGAGTTTAACTGACAGCAGAGTACACCTGGCTGCCCATGTCGTAGGAATAAGCCTGAGGAATCGGACTCAGCTAAGAGGATTGAGTGTGAGAGAGAGAGAGGGAGTGAGGGAGGATGAGGTGGGTGGAAGAGGTGAAGGGAGAGTGATGAAGAGCGACAGAGAGCAAACGAGGTAGTGATGGAGAGCGCTTGAGGCAGGCGAGAGACGGCAAAGTACAAAATGAGATCAGTTCAGCGCTGTAGGTGGCCATTTTAACTGCACTTATTTTGTCTGCGTGCGTGTGGGCGAAAAGACATACCAAAGGTTTGTTTTTTGTCCTCGCTTAGTTAATAGTTTTGTCTCTCAGTGTTGTTTCTGTGTCTTGCGTTCATGTACCCCTTATTATTTAAAAAATGGACATTGCAGCAGAGTTGGAAGTCCAAGCTGCTCTGTGTGGGATGAGGGCAGCTTTGTTTAATTCGCTCTGACTCACCAGATTGTTTCCATTCAGTCTTCTCAAAATGATTAGTTATTCTCTCTTCCGTGATCTGATGTCACTCTGACGCCCTCGCTTAACAATTATTCTGTACATAAAAACATGTCCTTTTAAAATACACAGGAATAGACAGTATTTATGAGAAGACTATGTAACGCATACTTGAAAATGCTAAGTATTATTTTGCAGTTAGTATTTGATCGTCAAAGCTCATGATGGGTAAGGAGCCAGTTTAAAATTGTGATGGTAAAAACAGTCAGTCTGCCTAAAAATGTCTAAAACCTTGCTAGCTAAGTGTGATTTCCTCATACAGTGAATGTCACACTTTGATGCCTAAATGTTGTAGCGAAACAGACACAGGCCTAACCAATTTGGCTGTCAAAATGTCCATGATGCTCCTGTACCTTTCAATTTTCACTTTTCTCTGGGCAGAAACCAAAATTTAAAGCACTAGAACATTACTTGTGGTTAAGATACATGCAAAAGAGAAACATATTTCAGTTCATGAAAGTCTGAAGTTGTCAGAAATATCTATATTCACCAGAGCAAAGCTGCTCCATGGCTACAAGTTCTCTTTAGCACCAGAGACATATTTAAGGTACCTTCAGTTTGTGAACAGTTCAGAAACAATGCACCAGCTTCCTGGACTCATACAAGGGAATAAATTAGGATGTAGCAATGCCATTTCCATACATGATATTGGAAAAACGTAACACAATTACACAGCAGGTAGCTCCAGGGTTTGAGTAGAGTTCTGTGTAACACATATCATTAGGCTGATTGGCTGCTCTAAATTTCCCTAGGTGTTTATGCATGAGCATGAGGTGTCTTGAAATGGACTGGTACCTAGTTGACATCCATGCCATTATGGCTATAACTAATCTAGAGGATAACTTGGCCTGGGGTCTGGGCCTGTTCAAGCAAAATTTGCTGGTCAGAATTGCCCCAGCATTATCCCCATGGCCTGGTAAGGCTCTGGGTCCACTGTGATCCTGACCAGGATCAAATTAATATTGTAAAAAGTGTGATTGTTGATACTGGAGGCTGATAAGATTTCACATGATTGTAAGTAGACTTTATTATTCATCTTACTTTTCACTATTCATTGAGCTTGATGCCAGTTTGTGTGCAAAACAGAACAATCATGGAAGAAACATTCATGGTACAGTCTTAGGAAAAGTAGGTTCTTCAAGGATTCAAGGAAATGGGTTCTACAGGGAAAGTGATATCGACCATCTCTGACAGAGAAACACTCTGTTAAAGGTTCCTCAAGAGAAACAAGCCAAAGTAAGCTTACAGCTTCTGGATTTAACCTTTTTTTTCATAGAGTGTAAAGTTCTACCTCATAAACCAAAGGGACAGTATAATTGATTGACCTGTCACAGTTTAGTACAGACCACAAGTGCGATTTCTGAAGGATCTGGGAGAATTTCTAGTGTTAGCATTAGCTCCATCCATCAGAATGCTAAATTACCCCTATCAAATGAAAAGTGTCCCTCCTCATTTCACGCTCCCCTTACAAAATAGATAAATGTAACTTCCAGATATGAAATTTTGTGCTATGTTTTGATACATTTTTTTGGCTTTGGTATATTGTAGCTTATGTTCATAGATTTCATTTTTCACATTTGGATATTTTGTTTGATTTTGATGTATTTGTGCCTATTTCTGTGAACAAGCCCTAACAAATCTTTCGTGGTTGTTCTTTGGAAGCAGTGCTCCATCCACTAGTTGAATGGTTATGAGGGGAAAAATTATTTACACTGCAAAGAACAACTGGAAAGGAGACCGTGTGTCAGGAGGTAGGGTGGGACAAGCAGATTTAATGTCTATTAGTTTTTAATTTGTAGTTACACAATGGACAAGTGGACCCTACTCCTTACTGACTTTTACAAAACAATATGTAAGTTTAAGCTTAATGCACTTCACAGTGGTGCAACACAACACACATCAGTCAGAGTGTAATCTGGTGATGGTAAGATGATTTGTATTACTCGGATGAATTAATGTGGACACATGACAAAAGATAGTTTTCATGAACACGCAGAAATGTGTAAATACTGACAAAACCAAGCAAACTATAGGCCACCACAAAGCTAGAATATAACTCTGCTAGCACTACAAGCAGTCAACTCATGGGCAAACACATCAAGAGAAAATAAAGATACTGGGCAGTCTCGGATAATGTCTTTTACATGTAATGTGGAGAATACTACATCTCATAGCAGAAAAGGATTTTTTGTTTTTTTTGTTGAGGACACAATCATAATGTGCTCTATTAATGCACTTTACTAGCTAACTAGCTCACCATACTTTTTTACATAATGCTAACTACCATGTTTAAGCCTAGTTAGGTTTCTGGGTAACCAAAACATGAGACTGGGCAACACACTGGTGCTTCCACTTGGGCAGTGAGCTAGCAAATGTACACTATATGGCCAAATGTATGTGGACACCTGACAATCACACTTATATGCGCTTGTTGAACATCCCATTTCAGATTTATTCCCCCACTGCTGTTCTAATAACCTCCACTCTTCTGGGAAGGCTTTCTCCTAGATTTTGGAGTGTGGCTTTAGGGATTTGTGCTCATTCAGCTGCAACAGCAAAAGTGAGGTCAAGAACTGATCTCAGGCAAGGAGGCCTGGGGTGCAGTCGGCATTCCAGTTCATCCCAAAGTGTTCAGTGGGGTTAAGGACAGGGCTCTGGGCACGCCAGTTGAGTTCTTCCACTCCAATCTTGGCACACCATGTCTTCATGGAGCTCACTTTGTGCACAGGGGCATTGTCATGCTGGAACAGGTCCGGGCCTCCACTTAGTTCCAGTGAAGGGAAACTTTAACGCTATAGGATACAAAGACATTCTAGACAATCGTGTACTTCAAACTTTGTGGCAGTAGTTTGGGGAAGGCCCACATATGGTTGTATTTATGATCTGTCTTTGCCTAATATGCAAGTGTTAAATCACATGCCAGCATGCAGCAAGAACATTGAGTGCTGGCATGGGCTTGTGTGTCTGAGCCAGAGTTCACCTTTGCGTGTGTGTGTGTGTGTGTGTGTGTGTGTGTGTGTGTGTGTGTGTGTGTGTGTGTGTGTGTGTGTGTGTTTGAGTGTGACTTGAGGAATTTCTGTAAATTTTAGAAGGTGCTGTGTCAACACCAACACACTCATCTCTTCCTCTCTCTATTTCACTCAGATTTCCGGCTCTCGGGTGTGACTCTCCTGTACAGCCTGGCAGCTGCTCAGAATTTATTCTTCATCTGAACTTTGGGGTCTGAAGCACAAACACACAGTTCATATTTTCACATAGTTGTGTACCGCCCACACAAAAGAGAAACACAGTCAAAAAACATGCGCACATACACTCACAGGTCCCACACCCACTATGTGCTGTTAATACCACCCACACGAACATGCATGCAAATTCATATACTCACATAAAATGATATGCATATGATAAGTCTGTTTGGCTTTCAGCAACCTGTGCACTCTCTTAAACTGCTACACACACACACACACACACACACACACACATTCAGAGTAAAGAAGAGTAACATGTGGTCAGTGGATTTGTTTGCAGCCTCAACACGGGCAGCTATAGCGGTTATCATTCCCTGTCTGATTTAATAATACATAATACAAGCCCTGCACCATATCACTCTCATAAAATTAAATGCACAAAAACATGTAGCGCTGCAGCCAGAATTTCATAGCAACCTCCAAGGCTGCTTCTTTTTAGAGATTTCATAGAGATTTATTAGACATGTATAATGTATATAGATGTATAAATTGAGAGTTAACCTCTATGTGAGTTGGCATTATACCTGCCTTCAGTGTCATCTTTTGCAAACCTTGGACTTCCCACTATGCCAGATGTGTAGCCTAATATGAAGGCATCAGGTTTCTTTAGATCAGATTAGAGACCAAGAAGGTTACAACAAAACGTTCCTCCCACCCTCACTGGATGAGCTCAGATTTCCTTAAACTCCTTATTAACAAAACAGAAGTTGTATTATTCTTTAGTTGGTCCCAAATCTCTTGTTATTGCCAATTCCCACATACGTATTGTAGAAATGTAGAATGTAGAAATATGGTACAAATACAGATATGAATTGGAGGTGCATGGTGCAGACTAGTGGTATGCATCAGACCTGGAACCTGTGGGATGCAACAAAAAAATCGCACAAGCAGGAGGATTTCACTCTCATGCATAAGAGCCTCGATTATGAAGCTCGAGGGAAAAACAAAGGTGGCCATGCGTGATTTACAGCTTTCATTCATTCATCCTTAGAAGCTGCCTGCTCAGGGCTGCAGTGGTTTAAATTAGGCTAGTAGACTATTAGTAGTAGTCGTAGTAGTAGTAGTAGTATTGTTGTTGTTTATATTTTGGGGAAAGAACCATTTAAATTTGTTAGACAATGCTCTGGACAGGTACAAATAAAAATAATAATTGCACAAGCAGGTTTATTAGTCGCAACTTCAGACCAATTACGAACTCAAATGATGTAGGTGAAGAGCTCAAAGCCTGACAGATCTGACATTTCTACCTCTGTTTTATTCAGCCAATGGTTTGTAGTGTTTCCAGGGGCATAGTGGTAGGATTTGTATTTATTTAAATAAAATGGTTTTGGCCATGCCAACATCACATTTAAATCTGGACACATGATCTCTGAAGCACTTAAAGAGATACAGATAGTGGCATTGAGTTACACCCCTGATGTATTAACATGAATGGAATCCATGATAAAATGGTCTATAATTTCAAACTGTCTGTTATCTTGCTATGATTTTGGACTCACCACTCAATTTTGATTCTGCCTTGACTATTGTACCACTCTTTTTTATTGTTATCTGTTACCATTCTTCTTGTGGTGCCTCATTTTAGTTTGGCCTCAGTAGATGGAGTTTAGGACTTTGGAATTAACTTCCTCAACGTATCTGTGATCTGTCCTCTATTTCAAATTTTCAAGCTGAAACTAAAAACCCATCTCTTCACTCTTCACTTTGGCATACTCTGATTTGTTCTTCTGATTATTATTAATGACTCTTGACTTGTGCTTCAAACAATTTTTTTCCTTTTGATTTTAGTTTATTTTTTGGATAGCGATCCATTGTTGCAGAATATCTTGTTTCACACTTAATTATGTGATATTTTCCTCCCTGAATTGCTTAACATTTTCATCTTTCTCATCCAAAATCCACTGCACATGCAAACCTTTGCACTTAACTGTATATAGATAAAGATGTGCGTAGGTATAAAGATTTACGCTGTCAGAACATTTTAATAAAATATATATTGGTTGTAGGAAAAGAAAAGTGTGATGGGTTGGGGAACAAACATCATCTTAAATAAATCTTTTTGTTTGTCGCTGTTTTCTGTATCCTGCTTGTTGCATGTGGTTTTTAAATACCACTTTCACAATCACAGCATAATAAGTGCTTTTCAGTTTTATGAATTATTTATATACTTGGACCAAAAGGACCACCACTGAGCATATATTTACCTTAGGAAACAAACAGACAGTATGAATATAAAGATATAAATATAGACAGGAATGTGCCTAGACAGGCATAGGTCAACCCCAGACGGTCTCAAGCCCATGCCCTTTTGCCCTCAGACTGTACAAATATAAGATATTTGGCTTGCATTTATCAAAATTGTTTTTATTATGCCTCGGGTGCTCATGAAGCAAAATGCACCTGGAGGACACTTGTGAGCCCTACAACTGACTCAACTATGTACATGTGCAAGACTTATTACTTTAGGATGATCCCTTAGCTGCAGTGCTGCACACATACAGACATTTTGTCTCAGTCGTGTGTTCACATGTGCCTGACATTGCTGGAAACTAGGCCAGGTCTATGCATCAGTTCCTCTGTTTAATAACAACAGGATTTACAATCGTGTAATTAATATAAATATCCATTAAATGAAACATTTCAGGGTTGTTAATTTAATACAAGTGCATCATTAATAACCTGTTCACAAGCAAGCTAGCTAATAATGAGCTAATCATCATTAGCATATCGGGCCAGTTCACATTACCGCACTGGATCAGTCTTACAAACTGTGCGTAGGTGTCAGTCCTAGTGGTGTGGCCTTCATGCCTGTCAATATAATAAAAAAGGTATGACCTCTGTGCTTGTCAGGCACAGTGAAGAAGGTGTGGCCTCTGTGCCTGTCAATCTAGTAAAAAAAAGGCGTGGCCTCTCTTCCTGTCAATCCTAGTGAAGAAGGTGTGGCTTCTCTACCTGTCAGACTTGTAAAGGAGGTGGGGCCTCTGTGCCTGTCAATCTAGTGAAAAAGGCGTGGCCTCTCTTCCTGTCAATCCTAGTGAAGAAGGTGTGACTTCTCTACCTGTCAGACTTGTAAAGGAGGTGGGGCCTCTGTGCCTGTCAATCTAGTGAAAAAGGCATGGCCTCTCTTCCTGTCAATCCTAGTGAAGAAGGTGTGGCTTCTCTACCTGTCAGACTTGTAAAGGAGGTGTGGCCTTTGTGCCTGTCAGTCCAAGCTTCTTTGTCTTTCAATCTATTAAAGGAGACGTGACCTCTGTGCCTCTCAGTTCTAGTGAAGTAGGCATGGCCACTATGCCAGTCCGTCCTTGTGAATGAGGCGTGGCCTCTGTGTCTGTGAGGGCCAGCAATTATAGTTTCAATAAAGGCAGGACAGAGGGTGCTTCTCATTGTTTAAATGAGCTCCATTATTTGTTTGCGTTCTTACATTTATGTAGTGTATTAGCTTCCTCCTCTAAGGACACTTAGACAAAGTAAGAGCAAAAGTAATCAATGGCGAATGTATTTGCCAAATAAGATGTCCTAACTCACTGAAGTGTCACTTTAATGTTTGTTTCGCAGTTGTATTGGCTTGCACTTGGTATAACGTATGTGCATACATATATACAACATCATGTGATTATACACTGAATTAACGTCAATGGAAATATTGTTGCATGTGTATATCACACACTTAAATGTTGATGTTTTAGCCTGGAAAAGATTCTAGTATGACTACTATACCTATTTAATTGACTTTGATTAGTGCTAAGAACATCAATCAAAAGGCATAGGTAGGCATTGATCCAGAAGCCTATTTCTTTTTCTTTCATTCCCTTAGCACATTTAAAGAAATTTTATATGTCCTTAAATATTCAATAAAACATTTGAATAGAGGTTTTAACAATAGACACTGCTCCAAAGCAGTTGTACAGAAATCCGAGCAGCCTTACATGGAGCAACTGTGGGCTTCAATCGATTTCCGGGTCACGGGCTGAAGGACGTAGGATTGAGGACGTAGACATCAATTAGAGTAGCTGGATGCAGCAAGAGCTATGAAACACAGCGGTCACATGTGAAGAAGACACTATTATTTTTCGACTGAATTAAAATTACAAAGACGAATAGTTTCATTAGTTTTAGTTCTTACTATTTGTTCCATGATATACATGCAAGGAAGGACAGAGCACACGTTTCCCATATCTCATTGTACCCTTATTAAGGAATGTTTCTGTTAACCTCTGATATTCAATTATCTGCATAACAGAGTAATGTTCATAATATATATAGTAATATATATATAGTAATATATTACTACTGTAATATATTGCTCTTCAGTTGTCAGTTTCGTCATTTTCTTCATTAAGATAAATTTACTTCTTGCTCACTAATTATGTTGTCAAAGGTCCCTCTGCCTGTGAGTTTATTGTATGTCAAAGATGTTTCAAGGTTATGCCCTCAATTACTGTGTGTGTGTGTGTGCTTGTCTGTATGTCTGCAGCATGCCAATGTCCTCAGATAGGCCTGTAATTGGTCTCAGAGGAGACATAGAAAGGCACCTACTTCATGACTCGTGTCCTTTTTGTCTCTCCTACGGTCACTTGTTTTCTGTTTGAATAACCACACACTTGTGCGCATGTATGTGTGTGTGACTGCGTCGTGCAACAAGATGTAATGTCATTCACTGAGTTTTTAGGAATGAGTATGGATCTACACAGGTAGAGCTTTTTTTTTAGCTTCTGGCATTCATACCATACATAAAGACATACATTTCTACTCCAAGATGATGTGCTGTATTTTAGATCAATGTTTCTCAAAGTGCAGTTTGTGAATCATGGACAGGGAATCTTGATTTTTTTTCTTTTAAGTTATTGTGCTGGAAATCACAACCCACCATTAAGGAAAGTTATTTTTTACTTCTTAGTTATTAGCCTGTTTGAACAGACAATTTCATTAATAATGTCAACTAGTTTCAGGAATAAATGGCTCTCTGGCACTAATATGAAGCCAAAATATTATCACACATTTTTAAATAATAATACTAATATTTGGATAGTAGAGTTATGCTTGGAGGAGGTGTGTGGAATTTATTTTATACTTAAAGCAATCCCTGGTTGCAATAACTTTGAGAACCATTTCTTTAGCAGACTTATATGTACAGATTATTCATCATATCACCTGTGTGTAACACTTTGTCCTAGAATTCTACATTTCTTAAGTCCTTTTTTTCTTGAGCCTTACCCCAGGTTTGCATCATGTAGTAAATCTTGCTGGTGCCATGTTGAATCAAAAATGATATCACGACTTATCAAACGTACCTTTTGTTTACCCAAGATAAATAAAATGATATAGGAATGATAAATAGACAGCTGTAATAACCCAGGTAAAAAAACAGGCATTTTTTTGTACTGTTTTTAAAGTGTGTCCTTTATTAGAAAGCTATAATGCAAGCCTCTTGTTCTTGTGCTTTACAAGCGGTTTCATCATGCAATATAAGTTGCTGATGCCATGCTGCTGTGGTCTTCTTCAAAGTACTTCAAACATTTATGTTTACATTATGGAGTGTTTTTCAGGCCTGTGCAGACACACACACACACACACACACACACACACACACGGTTGTCTTACTATCCTTGTAAAGACCTTCCACTGACATGAGGCTCCCACTGCAATTCATAATCACACATTCTACTCTTACCCTATGGATCTGTTTATTCTCAACATGGGTTCACAAACACTCTAATCTTCTTATCTTTATTTTATGCAGGAAAAATAAGATAAATAATAAAATAATAACTATAAAATAAATCTAATTAAAAAAACTGTCACAAGCGGTTTGTCACAAGTGCCCAAAGTGTTCCTTGAATAGTGATGCTTGTGACAAATATAACAGTGATAAATCATCAAGGGTTTAAAAAACACAGCTGTATGATTTTATTAGCATATGTTTAAGCATGAAAAAAGAGAAAACCACACAGTAGGCGATTCACACACATACACACTTCCAGACTTCTCTATTAGATTTATGCACAACCCCTGAAATGAAGCATAGCATATTTGCCAGTGTATTTTGACTTTTATTGTGGCATCTTATTTGACAATGTCCAAAACAATATTACACTTTAAACATTGCAATCTCAGTTGCAGGGAAACAAAGGTCTTACAACCAGCTGAACAATTAACATTGCTAGAAAAAGAAAGGGGACTGGCATGGTTAAGGAGTCACAGAGAACAAGCGGGTAATGACTGACTGTCTACACCTGTGTTTGATTAATGCAGTTATCCTATTTAATTGCATTAATAAATTTCACTCAGGTCAGTCAAAAGCACAGAGGAAGAAGCAACTACATCTACAAAACTTGTCTTTTTTGCATTGCAGTTATCTCACACTCCTGCCACTATTTGAATTTTATGTTGTACAGAGTCCATGCGTAAAGCAAAACTTTGTGCGGTTGCAAATTGGGTCTATTTGCTGTGTGTCTTGCACTGAGCAGTTGAATGCCAAAAGAGAGAGCCAGTGCATACTTGAGAGTGACAACATCCTGCTGGGCCTATGGATGTGCCTTTTTGAGTTCTGTATTAGTTTGATTTTCATTTCCTTTAACGAAAGTACCCATGATAAAAAAAAAGCATGGCGCAAAAAAAATAAACAGCACCATTCTCACTCTAAAACTGCTTGTGAAATTGCTGTGGTATAAGATGAATAAAACACTTCAGGATGTGTTGTTACTGTAAAATGATGAACATAACACCACCCTGTTGCTGATTGTTTTTCCTTCCTTACTTAATGCTAATTGTCTAGTTCATTAACTTGCTTGTATTACCAATTATGTCTTCTCTGAAGTAACTCTCAAATAAATACTGTGAGTGACCCCAATTTCAGTCTATGACTGGCACCATTCTGTATTTACTGAGATGCCAGTTATTAGGCGCACTAATCTTGTAAGTCACTTTAAATGTATATGATTACTAAGAGTAGTTCATCTGTTGCTCATTATCCTTCTTCTACCCATCAATCAGTCCATCATTGTAAAAGCTGAGCCAATTCTGCCTTGCTGAAGCAGATCTTACAATATAATACAGCAGTAAGGAGCTGCAATCCAGGCTCACATGTTTGCCCTGTAAGCCCCAGGAGGCCATATGAAATACACTTATTATTCACTCCAGCCAAGAGACTACTTGTATAGTGGGGGCGAAAAATGCTTAAGCTCTCCTGAGGTTTATATGTGCATGTGCCTTGTGTTTTGTAACAAACGGAACTTAGAGCCTGGTGGATAGAATCACAGAGTCTGTTACAGCATATTGGAGAATCATGGTCCAGATCTGTGGAGTGGATCCAAACACAGGCAGATAGTGGCAACATTGGCAAGTCAATACTCACAATACAGGTCAAAAACCCAAAAAAAAAAAAAAGAAAGAAAGAAAGATAAAATACAACAGAGAACCACAAGCAGCAAAGCTCATTAGTCACATCAACATTCATTCATTCTATTAATCAGTCATTTATTTTCAGTATGCACTTTATCCTAGTTTGTGGTGCATCCAGAAACTATCTTCGGAACACTGGGCGTGAAGTGGGAATACACCCTGGATGGGACGCCAGTCCATTTCAGGGACAAACATTCATACCTTTGGACAATTTAGCATAGCCAGTCCACCTACTGGCATGCTTTTGGGGTGTGTTGGAGGAAACTGGAGAACCTGGAGGAAACCCATACAGATACAGGGAGAACATGCAAAATTCCACAGAGTCATAATTCGAACCCAGGATCAAACCAGGAATTCTGGTGTTGTGAGGTAGCAATCCTAACCACTGTGTCAGTGCGCCATCCAGAAGCCATCTCAGTTAAATTTTATTTGTATAACTTTTAACAATAGCTCTTGTTATAAAGCAGCTTGACAGATGTATTCAAATATAGATGTAGATCCTGAGTGAGTAAGCCAGAAGTGAGAGTGGCAAAGAACAACTCCCTGAGACATGAGGAAGAAACCTTGAAATGAACCAGACACAAAGGTTACCTAGCCTCTTCTGGATGATACCAGAGAGTGTGATTATAAGTCAGGCAAACAGTATTAAATGAAACACACATACACATAGTATGAATTTGATGAACATTAGGGCAGATATTGGGCTATAAAGATGTTGTTGTTGTCCATGTGCTCTTGTGCTGTTGGTATTGATGGGGGTTAATTGCAGTACGATGCACTTTTGCAAGCACCCTGCGGAAACATATTGGCCCCAACTCGGCCTCGTCCCACTGTGTGGCTCCAGCAACCCTTTTTCAAATTCTTATTTGCTTTGATCTCTGTGCAATCGAATCTCCATCCAGGCTCTTGTTAATCGTATTGACC
This sequence comes from Pangasius macronema, assembly GCA_037577455.1. NCBI lineage: Eukaryota > Metazoa > Chordata > Actinopteri > Siluriformes > Pangasiidae > Pangasius > Pangasius macronema. The sequence continues at coordinate 6,841,438 of CM074947.1, forward strand.
TTTTGATAATGCCATTGCTATTGAACCCTCTACAAAGGTCCTTTAACAAAACCACTGAGGAGCTAACAAAAAAAAAAAAAAAAAAAGAAGTAAAAGGTGGAAATGCTTTTAGAAGCATTGTTGCCAGAAAAGACATATAGATATTAACTACTACATAATATGTAGATAGTATATGTAGGATATATTGGCATTATTTTAATATTGCTCCAGTTCATGAGCAGCTTCACAGATGACAATGCATACTTAACCAAAGAGAAATAATTTGGCAAAACACATTTTCATTTATTATAAATGGAGTCGATCAGCTGAGACAAGTTTCATGTCCAACATTAATTTAATGATTAATGTTAATTATGATTAATTGTCTAGAACAGCAGATCTGATAGTAGTGTCTGCTGTAATTCAAATCACAGGTTTATATTAAAGTGTTTATTCTAATATGTTATCATTTCTATCGCTGTGTAACAACTTACACAGGGACTTGAATCTCCTCACAAATGGATTCACAAACATGGGTAATCATTGCTCTTCTATAAAGAGAATTTAACATTTATGGAAGGAGTCTTCCGTGTCAGCACTTTGTAACAATCAGAGGTAAAGCTGTAACTTTTTTTGTTGTTGTTTTCAAACACGGGAAAATCTTCAGGACGGACACATTTGAGCTTAGTGGTAACACGACAGTCTGCATTTTTGTATTATTAATTTCAAGGCAGAGGGAAAGTAGAGAGACTGGTGAACATACATGGTCCATAGCTGCTCTAAAGTAAGTGATAACAAGAACTAAATTGTTTTATGGACTCACTCTGGGAGGTGCTGTTACTGGAAAATAATAATAAACTTTAGGGTGGTAACAGTAACTCTGTTTCATGTCGGGCCGCATCACATCATCCCATCATTGACCATTTTACTACAACATCACCCTCTGTCCAGCTTCATTTCCTACAAACTACAGACCATGTCACATGATTCAATCACACATTCATGTTCACTGGTTCACATGCACTCTTTAAATAATCCAGACTTTCAAACACATTTTGTGAAGTCTTGCTCCTAGATAGTTCTAGTGATGAGTCCAACAGGGCTATAGTACTTGAGTCCAGTCTTTTTCAGTATTAACTTGTCTCTTTATTGCCATTGGTGGTTGGACTTGTCTCTGATTTACTGCCACATGTAGTTTAACTTATGCCTGATTAATTGCCACTTGTACTTGGACTTGTCTCTGATTTATTGCCATTTGTAATTGGACATGTCACTGATTTACTGGCACCTGTACTTGATCTTGTCTCTGATTTACTGCCACATTTACTTGGATTTATTTATGATTTATTGTCACTCTTACTTGGACTTGTCTCTGATTTATTGTCACTCTTACTTGGACTTGTCTCTGATTTATTGTCACTCTTACTTGGACTTGTCTCTGATTTATTGTCACTCTTACTTGGACTTATCTTGGTCTTGGGCATTGGTTTTGCTAAATATGGTCTTGGTCTCAACAAAATCCCACTGGCTTGAATGTGCCCAATTACAGGGATATGCCTAAATCGAATGTCCAGCATGATTCTACAGGATTCTATGTAGTTATCAAGAGATTTAGCAAATTTGCTCTGGCATATACTGTAAGAAACTGAAGTAAAGGCTGGTCTCAAAAAGGATTTGGCTTGGTCTCACTTTCATGTAGACTCGAGCTTGACTTAGCCTTGAAGTCTCAGCTAGTCCTGGTCTTGGTGGTCTTGACTACGGCCCTAGATTCCAAGCCTTCTGATTCTGTGTGTGTTCTTTTCTGGTTTTTGACTGTTTCATTTGCTGTTTTGCTTCATGCTGACCTGTTTTTTTTTTTCATTTCACTCGTAGAATGACATTTTGATTTGTTTCTCCAAGTTTCAATAAAACCTGTACTCGCTTCCAACTTCACCACCTGCCAGACATACGGTTTTTTGGATGGTTAATGGTTCTCGCTTTCTTAATATATTCAAATTGGAAATGTTTCTGAAGAGAAAACCCTCTGTTTTAGGGTTTTTACTACTCATTTAAAGTGTGTGTGGGCATGTGTGTGTGTGTGTGTGTGTCCTCTAATACTAACAGTAACACTAATTATACTAGTGCATTCGGAAACTGGGACCCAGACTTCTGTGTTAGAGAATACTCCTTCATCATCAACACCATCATCATCTGTTTATCTCTTTCCCTCTTGCTCTTATGCCTCATTCTCTCAGCATATCCCACATACACATTCACCCCTGCATTCATTCTCACTCTCTCCTGTGCAATTCTGACATCTCTATTAATCTCTTTCAGTTCATCCTCCCCATTATGTGTCTTGTCTATCTGTCTTCATTATGTTCCTTTCTTTCTTTAGTCGTTCCTGGCTCACCTGTTTTCCTCATGCTGTATTCATCATGTCTTCTCCAAAGTATCTCTCTCATTCCTCTCTCTCTCTCTCTCTCTCTCTCTCTCTCTCTCTCTCTCACACACACACACACACACACACACACACACACACATACACATACATGCACACATTAAGATTTGAGTTTAAATTTAAAGAACTGTCTAGTTCTTTACACTAGACAGTGTGTGTGTGTGTGTGTGTGTGTTTGGGTCTGTTGGATGTGTAGGGGTGTTTCTATAGGTGTGTGTGAATTTGATTTTGAGGTGTATGTATGAATTGAAACAGGAAAAGAAACAAATCATTTTCTTCATCAATCTTTTCCTGTGTAAGTGAGTTTAATATTTTATTTACTTGCATTGAACCCCTCGTTAGTGCACACGCACATGCACACACACACCCTGCAGTGAGAAATTTAGTAGGATAATGAGTAGAAGTGATGTGATGGAGAAAGATGTGGGGTCTCTCTCTCTACCGTTTAGGAAAAGTTATTTTTTGTTTTTCTATCAGGGCAATGCCTTCGATAGAAAGAGAGTTTGCTAGAGAGAAAAACTTAGATACCAGGACAAACTGGCAGAACTCTGAGGCAGGAGCGGAGGAGAGCTGAGGAAGAAGAGTCAGCAGAATGAAAGAAAAAATGGAGATGAAGTTCTGAAGAGGAATATTAATGTTATGAAGGGAAGCGCAGAGCATGGAGGAAGTGCGATATGGATCAGAGAGAGTGTGTATGTGTCTTGGGTCTGTATATTTCTTTAGGTGTGTGTGCATTTGATCAGACGCAGTGATGTAGTTTGAGGGGGAAAAGGATGTGATTTCAAGAGAACTGGCCCTTGCACTATCATCAATTTAGCATCAGGAGAAACAGCAGTGTGTGTGTGTGTCTTAGTACAGTCAGTGTAATATGGCCCGGGGGTGTAGAGCTCTTTGTGGGACCCAACCTAATTGTCTCCCCTTCTGTAGCCTGTGCTAGCAGCACTGTAATCTAATGAAAGGTGGAAAATCTCTCTTCTAAATATCCTGTGAAGAGAGAGAGAGAGAGAGAGAGAGAGAGACACCTACATACCACGTCTGTGATAGAGAGAGGACGTCCGGCAGAGAGGTTCACTCAGTTCAGTCAAAAGCACAGAGAAAAAGCAGCTGTTACTACAACTTCTAAACTTGTCTTTTTATGCATTGCTCTTATCTCACACTCCTGCCACTATTTGCATTTTATGTACTACAAGGTCCATGCACAAACAAAACTTTGTGTGGTTGCAAAACGGGTCCAAAAAAGTAGTAGAAATGGTGAACCAAAGAGTCATGAAAAAGGGATTAAAGAGGTAATGCAAGTTTAGATCGTTAGTTAGTTATTTGATTGAGTGAGTGAGTGAGTGAGTGAGTGAGTGAGTGAGTGAGTGAGTGAATGAGTAAGGGGGGAGTGAGTGAGTGAGGGAGTGAATGAGGGAGTGAGGGAGTGAGTGAATGAGTAAGGGGGGAGTGAGTGAGTGAGTGAGTGAGTGAGGGAGTGAGTGAGGGAGTGAGTGAGGGAGTGAGGGAGTGAGTGAGTGAGGGAGTGAGGGAGTAAGGGAGTGAATGAGTAAGGGGGGAGTGAGTGACTGAGTGAGTGATAATGTACTATGTGTACATTGTACGCTAGTGTTGCGTAAGTGAGAGTGACTGAACACCTGAATGAAATTTAATGAATGCCTTTAAGAAATAAAGCACCTACAAGTGGCAAGATCAATGCCTGTAAACCAATAATCATAATTATAATCATATTCCTAGTCTCAGATATTTTCTCATCTTTAATTCTTATATTGGATGTAATTTTTTCCCCCAGTGAATTTAGTTGTTTCTATTTTCTAAAATATTTGACCACAGCGGCTCATGACCATATCGAGGCAGGCTGACATTAATAACGGCATAGCCTCAAGCAAAATTAAGTCGTGAGCTATCACACTTGACATCTAGTGACTTTTTAGAGTAACCCTGTAATAAGCATTTGACAATTGACAACATCCATCATTCTAGCACAGTGAGCATTGTAAAGGGGAGACATTTACATCATCTTTTGCTCAGCCTCTGCATGGGAAACAAGTATTTCACACATGTAAGGACATGTATTATCCACACCATAACCCCCTTTGCCACTCCCAATCATTGCCATAGACCTTACATTAGAAATGGTTTGTTCATCAGAGACATCTGGGCTTTTTTTTGGAAACTGTTTAGGTTTTCTATCAAACAAGATCTTGGCTGTCCTGGAGTATTTTTAAATTAGCACAGTCTGGCAACGCCATCATTAACTCTTCTGGCTGCTTCTGTTAAGGGTTGCCACAGTGGTTCATTAGTCCGCATGTTTGATTTGGCACAGGTTTTAGTGGCCTACGGGAAGGACTACGTTGAGAGGGTGAAATAGGTCCGAACCCTGACCGTAGCTCTCACAAGAGGGTCACCATGGGTTGGTTCCCTTTCAAACCCGGGCCATGTCGGTAAGAGCACAGGAACCTTAGCCACTAGATCACCAGGGACCCTGAAGCTAAAACGTATATATACTGAGTTGTTTTTTTTTAACCTTTGTTAGTGATGTATGTATTGACATTGTAAAGCGAAATATACACTAATAAATATATGTATATACTCTGCAAACACACACTCATACAATTGCATTCTTTATTTGCCTTCTCAGTATGCAAACATGATTTATTGATTTATTAGAATTCATGTGATAAGCATGTGTACCATGTCAGGTTAATATGTTTCTCCAGAGGAATGTTGCCCTGTGTTTCATTTAAATTCTCTACAGTGTGCATATGAGAAGCGAGACCAAATTCTGACTCATAAAATGTCCAAACCACTGAACCTTTAAACAGAAATCCAGCTGCACAAGCTACTGTATTTAATGTCACATGACTTTCTAGTTTATGTGATTTCTTTGTTCTTAATGTGATGCATTATGAATGGGTGCTAATGCATAGCTCTTCTTTCATTATTATTATTATTATTATTATTATTATTATTATTATTATTGATTATTTATTCTTTAAGTTACACACGCATCGTGCCTAAACTGAACAAAAAATGTCTGTTAAGAGTGACTGCGATTTTCATAAACACCACTTTACTAACACATATTACTAAATGTTTATTTAATCAAGTATAGGTCGAACTATTTATACACACACATACACACACAGTGTCTGTTTGAAGTGTGCTGTACCTGTATATGAGTCCTGCAGGGTTGTCAACTCTCATCTTATCATAGTCTCTCTCTCTCTCTCTCTCTCTCTCTCTCTCACTCACACACACACACACACACACACACATACACACACACACACACACACACACACACACACACAACATGGTTAATATATATGTCATGAAGTACTGTTTGTTTATCTACATCTTTGCATCAGCATGTATATGAATATTTTCTATATGCATTTTCTTTATGTGTGTATATGCTTTATATTTTGCACACACACACACACACACACACACACACACACACACACACACACACACACACACACACAATTGGATTTTATAACAGAAAAAGGACTCTAAAGCAAGGGAGCATATTAAGAACATTATCATTATGCAGTCATCCTTAATATTAAAATCAAATACATATCTGAATAAAACATTTACTGAGGTTAAAAATATGATGACGAAAGTTTTCACAAAATGAATGATGCAGTAATAGGTTGCTTAAAATTTGTACTAGGGCCATTCAAACATATCAAATTAAACCCTGACCTTCCAAAACCAAAATACCAACAAGACAGGAAAGAAGTGCATTTCTGAAGCTTATTCTTAGATGGGCCGCATTTCCTTGCTAACTCACCACACAAAGACACTGCAGTCTTCTCCTCAGATCCTCAGTGTCCTCAAAGTGAAGCCACATATAATAAAGTTAATGTTACATACATTTTGATTTCAAAGTCACACTATGGAAAGCAAACAGACTGCTGTGTGCATGAATGTGTGTTTATTAGGATAATTCACTTTGGACTGTAGGTCTATATGTCACTGGGTAATGTTAGGCTTCCAGTGACAGGTCTCAGATGCACGCCTGAAACACCAGATGTCTTTCAAAATAAAAGTCCAGCTTTCATGGGTGGGGGGGTTGGGGTTGGGGGGGGGAGGGGTATTTGATAGTGGTAAAAGGTTTAAAGTCATTTTCGAATAACACTACACAATGGGCTTTGGTCATTCAAGTTACTGTATCAATTAAAGATAATACATTTGACAGAGCATATTTGTCTCAAAACTTAAATATGTAAAAAATAATAATAATATGGAAAATAATCATTAACAGCACACCCTATCAATGATTATTTTCACACAGTTACTGTTGCCACCCCAAAGTTGATTATTTTCCAATAACAGGATGTCCTGACATGTTATAATCCTCTTACACTACAGCAATTTGCTAATGCTTATTATTAAACTTACTATAGAACAATGTTTCATACATTTTATCCATTTAATAATTACATTTAATGTTGTGGAATGTCAGCGAGACAAGTTGGTTACTGTTATCGTTTACATTATAGCAGCTATAAACAGTCATTCTCTCACCCGTCTCTCATTTTTCTCTCTTATTTTTGTGAAACAAATGTAAAGTTACAGCTTTACATCTTACTGTTACAAAGCATTAGGGCCTTTCGCAACGCGGGAACCTTTTCATAGTACCTGGACTAATTGTGGAACTACCCGCTTTTTGGTGTTTTCGCACCTCGAACTGGGTGTGATTTTAGTAGCGGACTGCCTTTTCCGAGAACCAAATTAGCTCCTACTCTGGAGCAGGGTCTAGCCAGCACAGCTGGTACTATCCGTGATGTAAGTAGACGTTGATTGGCCAAACACGTATGAAAACGCCCTCACCCACCATGATTTAAAACATTGTGTAAACATACTGTAGTGTCAACTTATTTCGCAAGTATTGAGAACAGAGATAGATGGACGGACGCTGAAGTGCAACACAGCTCCAATCACAGCGTCCTCCATCCTCTGGTTGTTTACGTTGTTCTTCTTTGTTTCCGTTGTTGAACACCACGCACAAATGACGTCGCTGTCGACCGGCTTACGTCACTTCCTAGTGCCCACTGTCGGTGCGAATGCAACCCTTTAAANACCACGCACAAATGACGTCGCTGTCGACCGGCTTACGTCACTTCCTAGTGCCCACTGTCGGTGCGAATGCAACCCTTAAAATGGTACTGGGAAATAGTTTGCACAAAATCGCCCAGGACTTTAGTACTGTAAATTTAGTTGTGGAGCTAAAGCGGTGCGAAAGGCCCTATTGACAATGAGAATTCAAAGAATTCTAAATAAATGTCTTCGCACAGAAAGCTTCACAATAATAACAATTCACCACATTTTAAAACCTTTTATGTGGAGCGTGCCCCAAAAAAATCCAAATATAAGCTATTTCTGTAGAAATGGTAACATATTAGAACAAGTGCGTTAATAAAAATGTTATCTGTATAACAACCAGAATTACTGACAGAGCTGCTGTTATAGGGAATTAATCAGCACCTTGTGACCATTTTAACAGTGCTGTGGTATAATTAAATACACCAGTTAGAGTTTCAAAATATATGCCTAATAAATAGATGTTCATTTAGTTATATAGTTGCCTGACCAGTTACCTCACCACTGACCAGTTTGACATTTGATGAAGTATAACACACACATGCTCATGGTCAGTCTTTCCCACCCAGTCCTGTGGTTATTCCAGTTTGCATTGTGAGTCTGGTTTCTCTCAAGGTTTCTTCCTTATGTCATCTCAGGGAGCTTGTCCTTGCCACTGTCACCTCTGCTGATATCCTGCTCATTAGGCATCTAAATCTACAGCCAATTTACTTTCTTATTCCTGCAAGCTTCATATGTGATCGGCTGCCCCCATCTGTATGAGAGTAAAAGCGTCTGAACGTTTACTACACCACCCATGTTATGTAATAAACACTATGTTGTAGCTTGTAGACCTTTTGCTTTATCTTACCCACCCTTCCAGTGTCCTTTCACAGCACGGCTATTGGATGTTGGGCCCCTACATTGGTCCCAGGGGTATCATGGTCTGCTATCTTGCAGTAGGAGAGACATCCTGCACAGAGATCACAGAGTGTACAGCACTGCTTTTGGTTTAAATGTTTTATTTTTTACTTTCCCAACCCATTTAAAATTGTTAGAGGCTTTAAGAGTCAAGATATGGTCTTGTCAGGTTTATTTTAGATAAATGTTAGGAATGCGTTTTCCCATCCAGTATAGCACTCTGTAGGGTGTTTAGTGTGCTCCATGTGTTACTGATAACAAGCTGGAGCTTAAAAATCCAGTAATTTCTGAGCCAGTATTTGATTTTCACTCAGTGTTCTTGCTATTCACACTTCCCATTCATCGGTCACACTGCAGTCATCTCACAAAGTCCTCTAACTCCCGACCTGCATGTTCTGCTCTTCAGACGACCTTCCTCTCCATATCTTTGCATAATGGCTTCACCAGTGCTTTGTGTGGCATTCTGCCTCTCGGGCAGAACAGTCGTTTTCCTGATGTCTTTTGTCATTTGCACACGTCCCACTGGGTGTTTGTCCTTGTCATGTGAATTTCTTTTTTCCTTTCAGTGTTTATCTGTCCTTAGCTTGTACTTCTTTGTAACACTTTTTGTTTGGCTGCCACATAGGAAAGACTGATGTTTTTGTTTTTCACATTTTTGCTACTGATGATAATGAAGGAACATTTCTGCAACCTAACACACTGAGACCATGAGGGTATCAGTTGTAAAAACAAATGCAAGCTTTAATTCCTGATCTATCAATAATATAATTTTACTAAGTCTGAATCTACACTATATGACCAAAAGTTTGTGGACACCTGACCATCACTCCCATATCTGGGTCTTCTCCAAACCGTTGCCGCACAGTTGGAAGCACACAGTTACACAGAATGTCTCTGTATGCTGTAGCATTACAATTGTACCTTCACTGGAACTAAGAGGCCCAGTGTTGCATGTTACAGTACGAGCTCCTTGAAGACATGGTTTGCTAAGGTTGCTGTGGAGGAGCTCGAGTGGCCTGCATGGAGACCTGACCTCAACCCCACTGAACACCTTTGGGATGAATTGGAATGCTGACTGTGCTCCAGGCCTTCTCACCTGACATCAGTGCCTGACCTCACTAATATTCTTGTGCAAATCCCCACAGCCATGTTGAAAAATCTAGTGGAAAGCCTTCCTAGGAGAGTGGAGGTTATTACAACAGCAAAGGGAGACTAAATGTGAAATGGGCTGTTCAAAAAGCAAATATGAATGTGATGGTCAGGTGTCTGCAAACCTTTGGCCATATAGTGTATCTGATTGTACACACACATCTTAAAAATCATGGCCTAAATGTCTTGTTAGTTAAACATATTCTGCCTAAAATATTTTTTTGGTTAATTGATATTATCTAAAAGTAATATTTTGTAAAGATGCAGTAAATATTTTGTTCTTGGGGGAGGCAAACTTTTGCACTAACAACATAGTACACAAAGTGTCCAGGAAACAGGGATTTTTGGATGAAAGTCCTACATGAACTGTGCAAGGAAAGTGCTTCTGAGGTTGGAGCAGTTGTCAAAACTGTAGAGCAACATTCATTTCATAGGGTTACAAAGTTCAGAGAGAGTAGATCTTTTTCTCCAGGTTTTCTCACTTCACTGGTTCCATAACAACAACTAGCAGAGATGTTATTAATCCATTGTTCATTTTTGATCGTATAAAGGTGCTCAAAAATGATCAAACAGTCCTATTTTGTCAAAAAATGCAAGGAAGACATTTGAATTGGAGGGTCCCATTACAGTCGCCTAATGTGATGCTACTAATCTGAGAGGTAAACTTGGAATTGAAGCTAAAGCAGTTTAATTTTAGTGCAAGTTCTGAAAATCTTGGGAGAATGTCAGTGGGTGAGTCCTTTTCCAGTTCTGCATCAAGAAATTGCTTTTCAAGCTCTCAGTCCAGCTTTATTAAAGATGACCGTGTATTGGCATTTGATGTCCATTAAAAAAAATGGAAAGGGTTTTTGTGTAGGGAATGTTCTTTGTAGTGTTCAAATAAGAAATTGTGGATAATCCTTGCTGCAGCTGTTTCCAATACGATTTCTATTCGTTTAATTATCATTGCCACTAGATGTGTTTGTGAACAAATATAATACCACTTCATTCAATGGTTTACAAAGATTTGTTCATTCATTCATTCATCTTCAGCCCTTTATTGTGGCCAGTGGATACGGAGCCTATCCGTGGAATATGAAGCAGGTATACACCCTGAATTAGATACGAGTCCATAACAGGGCACCATGTACAGTACATACACATATTCAGAATTAGGGGTAATTTAGCATGGCTTATCCACCTACTGCCATGGTTTTGGGAGCTGAGAGGAAACTGGAGAACACAGAGAAACCAAGGCAAATCATGGTCTGTTAAATTCTGTTTTCACAACAACTATTTTTTTTAATTTATAAGTAAAGTAATGTAGTGTTTAAAGAATATAATGACAGTTGATTTATATAAGCTATAGTCTTTGAGGCGAATTTGTCTGCTAACTGTGGGAATCCTCTGAGTCAAAGTGCTGCTGTTGCTAAATAATTTATTCTGTTGCTGTTCCTGTTAGCTGTTGTTTATGCTCAAAGAACATGATAAGTGAGCGCAAGGCGTGTTAAGCCTGATAACATTCTTTTCTTTTGATAAATGATTCAAATGCAGTGTGTGTGTGTGTGCTATGGATGCACAGGATGTAAGGAACATGCTCACTAGGGTTGTAACACTGTATCTGTAACTGTTTGGTGCTCCAAATATTAAGTTGTTGTTTTTTTGTTTTGTTTGTTCGTTTTACTGAATTAAATATGTACCCTATCACTATGCCCCTGTAAACACACACACACACACACACACACACACACACACACACACACACACACACAAACTGAAGTAGAAATGGTGTGTGAATCCTGACAGTTGAAGTCTATATCAGCTACAACACTCGAGTTTATACTAAATGGTCTCAACTAGAGATTGTTTTTAATGCCGCTCTCACAGTTATTACTGGTGTTCACACCTGCCTTCAACAATTTCTAAAAAATTTAGTTGTTTTGGTTACAAAATATCAACAATCTAGTATCCTACGTTAAACGACCATGACCCTGACCAGGCAGTTACTAAGGATGAATAAATGAAAGCTGTACTCACATTGTCCTGCAACCTTCATATCTGCCCCCTTGCCCACATGAAAGTGAGAACTTCTTTCTAACTTTTTGTCCTCCAGCCAAAGGATACTAGTCTCATAAACACCTCTAGCTTCAAACAGATTTCTGGCAAGCTGTCAAAAAAATTAATAGTGTGCCTCCTATTTGTATCTATTTAGGACACGTGATGATATGAGTAATGTATTTGTATTCGACTACACACCTAAAGCTTACTGTTTCGTGATGGCCTTCACTTTTAAAAACCTGGTGCTAGATTTTACTGCAGACCCACTTCATGCTTTCCAAAGTTCAGTGTACTCTTAGAAAAAAGAGTATCCTATTCTAGAAGCCTATCTAGAATTCAATTTATTGATTTTTTTTATGTTTACAAGATGGCATACTTATTCTGCATATATATTTGCTGGTGAAATGTCACCGCATGGGGATCTGCGCTGTGTATTATGTATATCTTGTTCTTATTGTTCTTATTGTACAGTTGTATCCAAAGGTTTGTGCCAAATGTTGTGGGAACAGTTTGGGGAAGAGCCACATATGGGTGTGATGGTCACTTGTCTACATGCATTTGGCCATATATTGTATTTTCACTGATGTTCAAGTCAGGAGACTGTGAGGGTCTTCCAAAAGCTTTTGCTGGTGAAATGTCACTGCATGGCTTCCAAAAGCTTCAGCTTCCTTTTCTGGAAGTAGTTCATGGTGGACTTTGATGTATGTTTTTGATAATTGTCCTGTTGTAGAAGCCAATCTCTTTTCATCTTCAGTTTCTTGACTGACTGGGTCACATTCACTTTCATAATTTGTTGATACTTGTTGCAATCCATCTTCCATAGACCACAGCAGTGGTTGTGTTTCACTTACAAAATCAATAAAATATGTAATTTGGCCATGTGTTCTAAAACTATATCTATATCTATGTATCTGTGAATAAGTTTTATTATAATAAATGTTGAATTACAACAATGTCCCAGTGCATATATCTTTATAATTAACCCAGCAGAGGGCTTTACAGTTTAACACTCCAGCTGCAATATTTGTGTTGTGCTGTTATTATATATTGGTGTAGACCAATGTCCCAACAAGTATAGGTATATCTGACAGTTTTTGGTGGATGGGAGGGTGTGTGTGTGTGTGTGTGTGTGTGTGTGTGTGTGTGTGTTTGTGTAAGTGTGTGTGTGAATGTATACAGTATATTGTATTTATTATCTCTTGTGATTTATGGGGGGTTATATTGATGTGTCAGTGGAATGCAAATTCAGATTTTATAGGTATCTCAGTTATATTTTAAGGAATCTGAGGCACACACACACACACACGAGCACACACACGCACACACACACACACACACACACACACACACATACACACACACACACACACACACACACATACGGAGACACACAATGGGGTCATGCATGGTTTCAGAGAGACAGTGAGGAACATTTATCTGACTCATTCAGAAGTGTGTGAATTGTGTTATGATTGAGTGAAATGGGATAGTGGGATTATATATAAAAGATGAGCGAGAGCTTTAGAGCGACTGCAATTCAATTGCAACTCATTTTCAGCACCATGGACTGAGATGCTCATGGGGAGTCTATAGAGATTTGGATTCACTTCTAACTGCATGAGCTCCTTCATTTCCCCAAGGATTACACCCTTTGCTTTCCTTGCAAATTTTATTGTGCACAAGCAGCAAAGGTGTAATCCAGAGGGAAACAAAAGGAAGTATTCAGCAGAATAATGAAGTCTACTGTCAGTGGTATCATGGTTAATTGCTAAATGAAAAAAAAAAGTTTCAGATTTAATTACAAATGATATTCTTTCTCTATGAACAGTTTAACCCAATAAACTCCCAGGACACATCGGCAGGTCCAGACTCATATCTCTTATTTATGTCTTACTATATCCCCTTCATATTCTTTCCCTAGCTTGCTTCTAGAAGCTATGCTTCTCCATGCTTGGCCATAAAGGGTGAAATTCCTGGCTTCTTTGAACTTGAGTCTCCCTCAGGTCTTTTTCCAAGCATCTCCAACACCACCACACTGAGCACTGGGGCCCCACAGGGCTGTGAGCTCAGTCCATTGCTGTTCACTCTGCTGACTCACGACCATGAAACAATGCACAGCTCAAATCACATCATTAAATTCGCCGATGACACGACCGTGGTGGGTCACATTAGCAAGAATGATGAGTCAGCTTACAGAGACGAGGTGAGGCGGCTAACAGACTGGTGCAGAGCCAACAACCTGTCTCTAAATGTGGGTGAAACTAAAGAGATGGTTGTTGACTTGAGAAGAGCACAGAATGACCACTCTCCACTGAACATCAGCGGCTCCTCCATGGAGATCGTCAGGAGCACCAAATTTTTTGGTGTTCACCTGGCAGAGAACCTCAGCTGGTCACTCAACACCAGTTCCATAACTAAGAAAGCTTTCTGAGAAGACTAAGGAAAGCACATCTCCCACCCCCCATCCTCACCATGTGCTACAGAGGGACTATCGAGAGCATCCTGAGCAGCTGGATCACTGCCTGTTTTGGGAATTGCACCGTCTTGGATCGCAAGACCCTTCAGCGGATAGTGAGGACAGCTGAGAAGATCATCGGGGTCTCTCTTCCCTCCATCATGGACATGTACCTCACTTTTAAAGATTCACTTTTAAACAGAACTGTGTACTGGTCGGCGCTGCACTGGGACTTACTGTGCCCATTGTCTGTCTTTTGGTGTCTGCACATGTTTGCACTTGTGCACTTTATGTATAAATTTATGTAGTCCCTTGTAGTTCTGTGTTTGTCTCATTTAGCACCTTGGTCCTGGAGAAACGCTGTTTTGTTTCACTATGTACTAACTGGCTGTATATGGTTGAAATGACAATAAACTCCACTTGACTTGACTTGACTTTTAACTTGCTTGGTCCATGTCTGTTTTGGTGCTGATCACCACACTTTCCATTGTTTTGGCCACTGCCTCCAAAGAAAGTCTGTATGGTAGCTGGCTGGTATTCTTCCTGCACACACGGCCCAATCAGCACAGGCCTTGTCTCTGTTAGTTAATGATGGTTTGCTGTTCACATTTTAATTGTAGATGGTCTTTTTACAAAGGTGATCATGTAGGAAAACTCCCAGGATTTTTTGAAAACATTAGAAAGACCACCAGCTTGAGCAGAGTCCAATCCATACAGCAGTTCTAGCATGATTAGTATTCAAAAGAGATGCATCTTGGTCTAGATGGATAAGTTTGTTTGCTCCACATGCACCACTTTCTTCTCCTAGACCAGTGACCCCAGATGTTTGAACTCCTTGATCTGTTCGATTTGGACTCCTTCAAGATGGATAATGGTTTGGAACCTATCAGTTGCCAGGACCTTGTTCTTGTCCACATTGATTTTCAAGACTGTACAACATGTGCAATGTTGTCAAGGATGTCTGTGACCTGTGGCATTGGTGATGGTGTATATGGCATTGTCACTGACAAACAGATTTTCAAACGATTTGTTCATCGTACTGAACTCCCTGCTTTTGAATTAATTCCATCAGCCACTGTATTGAATAGCAATGGAGAGACTCCTGTGGTGTAAATGGCAATACAAGCATCCTATCTTAACAAGAAAAATCATTAGCAGTTGAGACACACTGTGAATAGCAATCATGTCACAGAGCCATTCTGTTTACCTCCTGCCTTCCCCATGTATCTGATTGTATTGTTTGCACACGTCTCAGGTATTTATGTGACAAACAGGAGTTTTTAGTTATTGAAATGTGCTGTCAGATCAGAAATTAAACCAAGCATGATACTTTCTGCTCTGAGACCATATTTTATTAATTAAACTCATACTTGCATCCTGCATATCTTTAAAGTTGTGCATGCATTATTATAGCCAAAGGCAACACTAGGAAGCAAGCAAACCAAGCAACAGCTTAGGGTCCCCAGGCAAAGAATGACAAACTTAGAAAGTTATTTCTGTATTAAGTTCTATATATGTAATATTCCCTACACATAACCATTTTTGTTCTTTATTGTCGATATGGTAGCAGAATCTTGAAATGACATGCTTTACAAATGTAGTCTCTATTACGAATCTATACTCATGCTCATAAAAAGTTCTCACATACCAACATCCAATACCAAGTGATGTTATATGCTGTAAGCCTGGTGTATGTTGTCACACTAATGAGCAGATGATGAAATGACAGCGATCTGGATGTATTTCTTGATTAATGAGCAAAGCAGAATGCTCTGCGAAAATATCAAGTGGAGTATTTACAGCATCATACTACAATACAAATAACCTGGTAAAACATCTGAAAACTAACACTCAGCACATACCGTTCATTGCTATCATCCCATGGTAACAACTGACACTGCAGCAATATTACCTATGCCTAAATATGACTATAGACAATGCTAGGTGACAAGTTTCTGTTATTGACAAAGAGGGATTCTGATACAATGAAGACAAAGAAAAATACTTTACTTACATCTGTAGAGAAACGCTTTTCTGAAGACAAACAAAACCTGCGCTTCTTCCCTACTTATCTATCTATCCAAGGTGACTGATGTCACTAGCTAAGGCATTCCAAATGAACTTGCCAGCATTATAAACAGTGAGCCTAGTAGAGTATGTGCTTCAATATGCATATGTGGGCTTTTCATGACCACTATGTGAACCAGGGAAATATGAACAGAACTAAATTCAATTCTCCACAACTTCCCTGACTGATTAATATTAAGTAGGTTACTTATTTCAGTATCAGCACTGACAACCATACTCAAACTCAGTCTGAAAAAACAGTACTGATGTACCGAACAAGACTGATGCTACTACTCTCAATTCCCCCAACCCGAGAACCTCTGTGATCAGAGTGAGTTCAGTGCAGCTCCAGTATATCTGATGACTCAAGGTAAGATGGAATTGTATTTAAAAGAACACATGCAATTAGCATTGATTCAGAGTTAAATTAAGTAAGAATATTATGGTAATGGAGTATTGGGTTCATTTTTGTCATGCATGGGCGAGCGAAGGGAATTCAGTGGATGGTTCAAAGAGAGTTTTTGCTTAGAACCTCTAATTGTTAGAAATACCACTAACTACAACATTTCTAAAAAGTATTACCATGTTGCTATTCTTAACTTCCAAGGTTTAAACAATAAAAATGTTTCCCAGGTTCCTTTTCCTATTTCTTAGTTTCCTAGTTTCTAGTCTTTTTGTTTTTCATTAGTTGTTTCCTTGGTGTTGGATTTGCCCCTTATTAAACTCCCAGCCTGTGACCTGAATCCTGTTATACACTTTGTGAGTTATAGCACAGCCTAAATAAATGGATTCTGCACTTACGACCCCCCACATACACTTCTGACTCTCGGCATTGAAAAGTGATTCTAAATTAAAAAGTGCAGGTAATTCCAGGAGCACAAACACAAAAGGCTGTGTCGCCACTTTTCTTGTGTTTTTCCCTAGGTACATTCAGTAAGGTGGAACTTGATGACCTTAAATGGCTAGAGGAAAAACCTGCATGAAGTTTTCATCCTATACTAACAGCAGGTTTATTCGGGACTCACATCTGTTTCTAAACCATTTTGTACTAGATATGTCTCAGAGGGTCTTTAGGGAAGGCATTGAAGCCACACAAATAGATTGTATATCACAGTGTAATGCAGAAAAGGCAACTGTAAAAGAAAATGATGTTAGGTCCCAGAAAGATTCTGGAAGTCACAGCAGGGCAGCACCAGCAACTTTTCTGAAGTATAAAATCAATATGTGCATATAAAAATGTGTTAAATTAATTAGGAACTATAATTACAGTATGAAATGCATTCTTGCCCATGCTATTTGCTAAAGGTATTTCCTCACTAGCCTTAATTAAACCACTACTCTCTAAAAAGCATAATTACATTGGAATTTAAATATTTAATATCTGTAGGGGGACCAAACTAAACCAGTCTGAACCAGTCTAATTACTATTTACACTATTACTACTATTTATTTATATTATTTAGTATAATTTTCATTAGGCATATTTTTTATTTTACTTGAGTATTGTTCATAATGAATAGTTGGCCCAACTTCAGTAAAAATGTTTCACCAGGTGTCTCCATTGCCTGCCTAGAGGGCATAAACTTTATCTAATTTCAAAATGCATGTTGATAAGTCAAGTCAAGTCAAGTGGAGTTTGTCATTTCATCCAAGTCCACAGTGAAACGAAACAACGCTTCTCCAGGACCAAGGTGCTACATAAAACAAACAGAGAACAACACAGAACTACAGGGACTACATAATTTAAACATAAAGTGCACAAGTGCAAACATGTGCAGACGCACAAGACAGAACAAGACAGTACAATGACTACAAAAGTGACCGAGTGACAGTAGTGCAAATATTACAGAGTTTCGATATAAATAGCTGAAATAGTGTAAATATGTGAGGTGATAAGCAATAACAGTTACATGAAAATGTGACATTTACTTAATTTCCTTAGTTAAAATATGTACTTTCTAATTTTTAGTACTTGCATACATTCAAAAGCAGCAACTTTTATACTTTCACTTGAGGTTTTTTTTTCTGGATACTTCCACTTTTAATTGAGTAAGATTATGAAACATTGTCTATACTTTCATTTAAGTAGAAAAACAACAAAAATAAAACTGACAGCACCTCACATGATGTCCTTTTGTGTTTAAACTGCAGAGCTAGCCAGCTGACCAGGCAAATAGGCAATTCTAAAATGCTTTTCTGCTTACCACGGTTGTAAAGAGTGGCTATTTGAGTAACCAAAGTCTTCTTGTCAGTTCAAACCAGGCAATATTTTCTCAATCTTTAACTGTCCAGTTTCACTAAACACATACCCATTGTAGCCTCAGATTCTTATTCTTGGCTGAAAGGAGTGGTTTACCCAATGTGATCTTCTGCTTTGTAGCCCATCTGCATCAAGGTTCGACATTCTGTTCTTCATTCTGAGATGTTTTTCTGTTCACCATGGTTATTAGGTGGGATTATTTGAGCTACTGTAGTCTCCCATAGAACCAGTTTGGACATCCTCCTCTGACCTCTCTCATTAACAAGGTGTCTTGGCCCACAGAACTACCAATTGCTGGATGCTTTTTGTTTTTCACACCTTCCTCTAGAGACTGTTGTATGTTGAAATGTTCAAACCAGCCCATCTGGCACCAACAACTATGCCAACAACTGAAACTCTTGATATGTATCTTTATGAGTTTACTCATTGTGTCACATGATGCTAATTAAAGAAATAATCAATAGTCATGGTCAGTGTGAAACAGGAATGAGGAAGAAAACAAGAGAATTCCATAGCACCTCCACATACCAAGCACACACACATGAAATGAAAAAAATAACATTAATAATGACATATATGTGAAAGTCCAAGAAAGACTGAAATCTGTTGTTGGTAATCGGTGGGATTTTACACCAACCAACCATAACGTTGATTAACATTGATTATCTCGTTACAATGGCACCTGTCAAGGGGTGGGATATATTAGGCAGTAAGTGAACAGTTGGTTCTCAATGTTGATGTGTTAGAAGCAGGAAAAATGGGCAAGCATAAGGATATGAGTTTGGCAAGGCCCAAATTGTAATGGCTAGATGACTGGGTCAGAGTATGTCCAAAACAGCAGGTCTTGTGGGGTGTTCCGGTACACAGTCGTTAGTACCTAGCAAAAGTGGTCCAAGCAAGGACAACCGGTGAAGCAGCAAACAGGTTTATGGGCACCCAAGTCTCACTGATGTGCGTGGGGAGCAAAGTCTAGCCCATCTGGTCCAATTAGCATAAATTGCTGAAAAGTTAATGCTGGCTATGATAGAAAGGTGTCAGAACACACAGTGCATTGCAACTTGTGTATCCTATGGCATAGTCCCAGATTGGTCAGAGTGCTAATGCTGATCCCTGTCCACTGCCGAAAGCTCCTATAATGGGAACGTGAGCATCAGAATTGGACCATGGAGCAATGGAAGAGGGTGGCCTGGTCTGATGAATCACATTTTCTTTTAAAATGGACAGACAGGTACATGTGCATTGCTTACCTGGGGAAGAGATGGCACCAGGATGCACTATGGGAAGAAGACAAGCTGGCGGAGGCAGTGTGATGTTCTGGGCAATGTTCTCCTGGGAAACCTTGGGTCCTGGCATTTATGTGGATGTTACTTTGACATGTACCACCTACCTAAACATTGTTGCAGCCCAAGTACACCACTGCATGGCAACAATATTCCCTATTGGCAGTGGCCTCTTTCAGCAGGATAATGTGCCCTGCCTCACTGCAAAAATTGTTCAGGAATGAACACTTTCAGAGGTCTTGTGGAGTCTATGCCTCAGTGGGTCAGAGCTGTTTTGGTGGCATAAGCGGGACCTACACAATATTAGGTGGTGGCTTTAATGTTATGGCTGTTCAGTGTATAAGCTCTTGGTATTTTCTCTGTATAATCAATGATGCCAAGTCACAGCTCACTCACAATCTCTCAGGTACACTATGTGCATTTCACATGACCTACTAACATATAAACCCTTCAAAGCTTTTCTCATACATCTTCATTCTGACTTGCCTCCTCTGATCTCCAAGTGTGACAGGATCCTGACTGGATGAATAATTAAACCTGTGTTTGAATTATTCAAAGCCCACAGGGTTTTGGCTTACCTTGTATGGAAGTCAGTGTGCATGTGTGCAGAAAAGAATAAAGCACCCATCATCCATTTTACTGCAAATTATTGTATGGAAAAATAATTGTGCTCTGTAATCTCCATCTTCTTGTCAGGGATATGATGCAGTAAATTACAAAAGAAAAAAAAATAGAAAAGGCTGATATGTTTACTATGCTCTTCTCAAAAATTATGACATACAGATAGAGACAAATTACTTTCATTAAACTTTGGATCCAAAATGTACTCACACACAAACACACACAAACACACACAAGAGCAGTAAACTGGTTCTGAAAAACTGAACACATTATATATATCTTCTTCTTTTTTTCAAAACACACCTGATCACTTATTCAGCTTAATCCTTTTGTTATGCAATTCATCGAAATGTAAAATATTTTTTCTTCTCCTGAGCCTGCTCATCTTTTAAAACATTTATTTATTCTTTTTAATTCATGAATCACCAGGTAAATGCAGGTGCATTCTAATGAACTACACTATTCTTAAGCACACACATCACTTAAAGTGTTTACTCCACTAAGGTCATCAAACTGTTCAAAAGTGTTCATTAAAAATGGAAGAACAAAGAACACATAGGACAAGCATTCAGAAGAGAAATAGGCAAATAAATGCAATATATCACTATGAAATGCAATGTATCACTATATGGCCAAAAGCCTGTGGACCTCTGACCATCACACCCATATGTGAATCTTGCCCAAACTGCTGCCACAAAGTTGGAAGCACACAATTGTGTAGAATGTCTTTGTATGCTGCACCATTAAGATTTCCCTTCATTGGAACTAATGGACCCAAACCTGTTCCAGCATGACAGTGCCACTGTGCATAGAGCAAAGTCCATAAAGACATGGTTTGCCAAGGTTGAAGTGGAAGAACTCTAGTGTCCTGCACAGAGGCCTGACCTCAGCCCCACTGAATGCCTTTGAAATGAACTGGAGCATCGACTGCACCCAAGGCCTTCTCGCCCAACATCAGTGCCCGAACTCACTAATATTTATGTTGCTGAATGCGCAAATTCAATTCAATTCAATTCAGTTTTATTTGTATAGCGCTTTTAACAATGGACATTGTCGCAAAGCAGCTTTACAG
>CM074947.1:6877035-6888699 GCA_037577455.1 Pangasius macronema
CAAGCCTATGCATCACTAATTGCAGTGATTAGGTCTGTGCATTTTTTAATGCTGTAATTAGGTTTATGATTTATGTATAGCACTTTGGTCAACGAAAGTTGTTTTAAATGTGCTTTATAAATAAATTGAAATTGAAATGAAAGAAAATGAATTCAGAGAATTCTGATTTGAATTTATGCATTATTATGCTTTTACTTAACAAACTGCATCATATAGCTGCATTGTATTTTGGGACTTTGAGTATAATATTTGCTGTCTCCACTACTTCTACATTGGATTTATCATTAATATGATTTTGAACATTGCTGGAAAAGTGTGAGTGCGAAAAAAAACAAAAAACTCTTCCTCTTTTGTTTTTTGTGCAAGTAAATGAATAAATGAATAAATGTGATGTGATATTCTCACCAGTTTGCAGGTTTTTGTTTGTTTCACCATTACCATTTTGACCTGTTTTGTTTTTACCAGTTTCATTCATAATTGAGATCCTTGATATTTTTTCCTATTAACTGTGTTGTAACTGTGCGAGGAATGTCCTCCTGTGATGTCAGCATGGCATCTGCTCATTTCTCACAGGACTACTAAAAATACAACCTTAATCAAGAAATTGGCACCAAAATCACCGAACATATCACAATATTCAATATTTAATTTAACTTCAAGGCTATTAATGGTAATAGGACAAACAGACAGTAAGACAGGAATGCTCTTCTACTCTAGTAATGTAGCAAAGTTTTATGTCATTCTACCAAAAAAAGTGAGAAGTTTAGAGATTACACTAAAAGTGCAGTTCTGATTAGCACCACATTGATACATGTGGAATTTGGGGTTTGAAATATTTTAAATTTCACCTGGTAAGAAATCTTTCGTTTATAGTTTAGGTTCAGGTTAGGTTAGGTTAGGTTAGGTTAGGTTCAGCTTTATTGTCATATTGTCAGAGTATGAGCAAAAAACAATGAAATGCAGTTAGCATCCAGCCAGTAGTGCAAATAACAAATAAGTTGAATGAAATAAATAAGGTTATGGTGCTATAAGTTAAGATAACAGTGTACAGGTAAAGGGAAACAGTATGATGCACACCAGTAATGCAAATGGCAATTAAGTTAAATGAAATAAATAAGAATTATGGTGCAATAAGTTGAGATAAACAGTACACAGGTAGAGGTAAACAGCATGATGCATGCAATATGATACAGTACATACATACAGCACAGCAAAAAATGACATCTTAGCAAGCCTAACATATCTTGAATATAGTCAAACTGATCTCGTATTTCTTATTATAAGATTACAATAAACCAAATATAAGATTATTAAACCTATTTCTAGACCTTTTTAAACTAATTTCAAGCTTGAACTAGGCTTTTTTATTGGCAGGTAATTTTGGTTATTTTAAGCATTTATTTCTAGAAAGAAACTAAATTATCTGACAATAGAATAACAAAATGTAAAGTTTAAAATGAGCACAAATGTCTCAAAATAGGTTTAATTATCTTATATTTGGTTTATTGGAACCTCACAGTGTGCCTTATGTTGTATGTCCTGCCTTCCTGATCATGCCTCCCTTCCTCTTTGTCCTCTCAAAGGTGAAACAAGTGTGAATTATATAGGGTGAGCATCGTGGTCTGACTGCGTGTTGATGGCTGCTCAGACGGATGTCTGATGAAGAGTTAACGAGGTCAGGCCACTCTGGACCAAATGCCCTCTGCCCACACATGCAACTCCTGTCAAGTGCACAGTTTGGCAACACAAGCATGTGTATATAAAAAGCGCACATTATAAACCAAGTCCGTGTTCTTTAAAGAGGAGTTTTTTCATATCAAAACTATCTGATGATTACAAGTTCATAATAATTTAGAATAGTAATTATGATAATATAGTAATTATTAATAATTTAAAGAGCTATATCAAGGTCAAGGCAAGCCAGATCTAGCTTTTCGAATTGTTTCATTAAATACTAAATTCGATGTTAATTTATTTGAACAGCACTTTTACCAACAGACATTGTCACAAAGCAGCCTTACATAAATATGGAAATCTAGACACTTAATGAGCCATCCAAAGTGGCAAGTAAAATAAAAGGAGGACACCACTGAGAGGATTCAGATTTAAATGGTAAGGATAAACTCATTGTTGTCACCTAACCGTATTAGGAGTCTAGTATCTCTCCTTTATACACACCACCAGACCGGAAACCTGTCAAATTTCACTGTGGTTGAAAAGGAAAAGAGTTTAGGCCTATAATGTGCTTTGACACACAAGCATTAAGAACAAAATTAATAGATTTCAGCAAAATAATGTGGATTTATTTATTTTATTTATTTATTTATTGATTTATTTATTTATTTATTTGGGGGCAGTCATGGCCTAATGGTCAGAGAGTCGGACTTGCAACCCGAAGGTGAACCTGAAGGTCATGGGTTCGAGTCTCGGGTCCGGCAGGGATTGTAGGTGGGGGGACTGAATGACCAGCGCTCTCTGCCACCCTCAATACNTGGGTTAAATGCAGAGCACAAATTCCGAGTATGGGTCACCGTACTTGGCCACAAAGTCACTTCCACTTCCACTTCCATTTACTTTCTACTATTGCTCTGGCTTTCTGCCTGAATAGATAATGCTGGGTAAGGAACCAGTTTAACAAACACTGTAGTTAAAAACAGTCAGTCTGTCTCAAGATGGGTAAAACCTTGCTAGCTAAGTGTGATTTCTCAATGAACATCTGACAAATGCCATAAATGATTTCATGATTTGAGATTTTTCAGAACTATATATAGTAGAATACAGCATGCCTAAATTTCACCTTCTGAAAGGTTTTCTCAGGCTGCCACATTTAGAATAGCTGGAAATGATCCAGGATTTTATGTATGAACATTTCAATAGTAAGAGTCTTAATATGAGCATAGTATAAGACAGGGTTAGGTGGACTGCACCAACTTCTACTCATGGCCACTGGTCTTGGGAAGTCTCTGAGGAATCCATGTGAGATTATTCACTGCAGCAGGACTGGTGAACTCAAAATGGCCCAAAGCAGAAGAAACCAAAGCAAGGGTAGTGTATCAGGATCATGCATCAATTTCAGACACATCTGGAGGGTAAAAGGGACCACAGCAGCAGTTGTGTGTATCACAATCTTGCACCAGCATCACACTGGGTTGTATAACACAACAGACAGAAGAAAGAGATTGTAAGGCATGATAGGATCATAAATATCTAAGCATAGCATGTATATCACATTGCTGCCAGGAAGACCATCTTGAAATGTGATATACATCCTGTAGGAGCTTAACTATAAAGAGAGAGGCATAAGAGCACTGTGAGACCTCAGAATCAACCCATTAAATCAGCAAAATAAGGGTGGGTGACAACACTAACACTGCTGTTTAACATAATTCTCTGTGTCTGTATGTTTACCTAAGAGAGGAGCTGTTAGTAAAGACCTGGCTAGGATCACAGAGCACTTCATACTGCTCTTTTCACCATCCAGACCTGCCCAAGACATGTGGAGCATGATCCTGATGTTTTATTCTGTTTCTGTTCCTGACACTTTTTTGTTTTGTTTCATCATCCTCCTGTTATACTGAAGAATCTCGCCTCAACACCCTAGACAGCTCACAGTCCAGATTTCAGTGGCTCACGATCAAGCGCTCAAAATTAATGTAGCAGAACTGATCAACATAATAAAACCGCACATAGTTCAGCAACTCCAGTTACTTAAAAATGAACCATTTCAGCTTCTGTAGCAAATCCTCTGTTTTTGGCTAATGAAATGAATTAATGTAAATTTTAATTATTTACCTGACTGCAACTCAATGAGAGAATTTTAGACTTTGCCTTTTCAAGGCAAATTTATTTGTATAGCACAGTTCATACACAGAGGTCAATCAAAGTGCTTAGCATAGAGGAAAATAAGAAACTAAAAGGTATAAGACAGTTAAATAAAATGAAAGGTAATCGTAAAAGAAGAAAAATATCATTACATTAAATAAAATAGATTTAAAGACCAATTAAAAGTGCAAATCTTCTAGCTTAGTTATAGGCACAAGAGAGTAGAAATGCTTTTAATCTGGATTTAAAAATGGTAACATTTGGGGCACATCTAAGGTCTTCTGGGAGTTTCTTTCTTTCTTTTTGTGTGCAGCGTAAAAACTAATCATTGCTTCAGCATGTTTTTGTATAAATGGAAGTATCTGAAGATTCTTTCCTTTCAGTCAAGGGAAAATGGGTTGTAAATTTTGTTCATCTGAATTTGTTAATATTTTGAAATTTTGAGTTTTCTCACAAGAATATTTAACCAAGATATTGTAAAAGAAAGAAAGAAAGAAACGTGTATATGAGTGATTTTTCCAGCCTGTAAATGTTATAGAGACTTTTTACATCTTCCCCACTAATCTATGAACATACACTAGTGCGCTGCTGTCAGATCCCCTTTTGCATCTGTCAGGGTTAGAGGTTTATTGATTTTGCTGTCTGTGTCATGGCGCCCACTGCACTGACCTCTCAAGCCCAGACTCATGCAGTACATACCAGAACCCCTCTAAATCCCCATCCTGTCACAGCTAGATTGGCTAATGCATCATCACATGGTGAGTTTGTGGATGGAAATGATAACAATGTTAGTGTAATATGATTAATTATTTCCCTGCTATCACACTGAAGAAGATGGAGATAATCTGGTTTAGTAAATCCTACGTTTTTGATTTGTATTGTAGCGTCTGTGGCTCTGACAGAATAAATGGCCCATGCCCAATGGTATATTAGAAATGCAGACTTTGCTTGCGGTAGGTGGAAGTAAATAAATCTATGTGCTTATAAAGAATTATATTGGATAGGCTTTTAATTCCATAATCAGAGGCAAAGCTGTTCCTTTAAGTTTTCCTAAAACAGGAGAGTCTTAAGGAAGGAGGATTTTGCAGGACTTTCCAGTTTCTCGGTAACATATTAAGCTGCATTTTTTATTTATTTTTTTGTCTTATTAACTTCAAGAGAGAGAAATAAGTATATAGCTGTTAAGATAAGTGATGCCTGAAACTAACTTGATACATGGACATTCCACAACATTAAATGTAACTATAAATTGATCAAAATGTACAAGTCATTCTTTAATAAATAAAAATTGTTAGTATTAGCAAATTGCTGTAAAACACTTCAGGATGTGTTGATGTTGGGAAAATAATCATCTTCAGGGTGGTAACTGTAACACTGCTTCACATCAGGCTGCATTACACCACTGTGTCGTTGATTGTTTTCCTATAACAGCATGCCCCATCATGTTTTATTCTTCATTTTTATTTAACAGCAATTAGATCTAATTCAGGCGCTGAGACCCTGGGAATATGCAGTTCCTCTCATGTTTTCTGGTATAAAATAGTTTAAGAGATTTGTTTATTCACTGGTTAGATCGCTCCATCTTTCTTTTCTGATATGCTGAAGAAGATTGATGCAAATTGAAACACTTTCAAGGTTAAAAGGTCTAGTTTATCCATTTTAAGCTTTTAAGAGCAGCTTTACAGGTCAGAAAATCTAGTCACGCAAATTTCTTCCTCCAAGGAGACACGACTGACACTATCCAAACCTCTCAGTGCATTTTAACATTCCTCTTGTCATATAATTTATGGGCATGAATGTATCTAAAATTGGCATGAATGAAGCTGTAATTTAAAAAAAAAAAATCACATTTGTGATGTCTGTTATTAAGTTTTTAGTCTGTAATCTGGGATGTCATGTATGCAAAGGAAATATGGAAATAACCAAAGCTTATTGCATATGTAATGATTATATCTCCACAGTGTGTTCATTTCACTCAGCACTTAATACTTTATGTTTCTCAGCATGTATGTCCTGTTTCCCCCTTTCGGTTTTGTGTTGCCCCCTCGGTGACCTCCGTTTTTCTTCCCAGTTAGCAGCACTCAGGCATCGCAGAAGAACAAATCAGAGAAGAGGACAAGCAGCATGATCTGCTTTGAGACTTGGCTCTCCTGCTAGCTCCAAAATGACTTGCTATGAGTGTCGATGAAGGCTAGCAGGCTGGTTGTACACATAGTCGAAACCCTAGCGAGTGCTATTTGGTATCCTGTAGGCTGCAAAGTGCTCAGCTTAAGTAATCTTAAATCAGGTTTGCAGCCTGGTGAGGTAGATTTTGTATTAGGACAATTTGTAATTTTGGTTATCATCCAGCTTTTTTGTCACTGGGCTCATGAATGAATTTCTCTTATAATCAGGGTCAGAATTCTAAATAAACTAAATGACCTGAATTATAAATCCAGTCCATAGTGCTGTCTATCAAATTTGACACTTTTGAATGATTTTTAATTCTTTCAGAGTTACTGCAGATATATACAGTATAATGAAGAATGGGCAAAGATTTACTAAGCCATCTGGAAGAGTTCAAACAAATATAAGAGGATCCAAAACCTGTTCAGAGGATTTGAAAGAAACTGAAGGCAGTTATAAAACCAAAGTGTGGGCACACAAGTTTATATAAATTAGATTCAGATTGTGAATATTATACTGAAATCCATAGATTTTTGTGTTAAGAAGGCACAATGCAAGCAGACAGTGTCAGAAATATTGCAGTGTGAAAATACCTGTGTTATGAACACATTCTTCTTAGAAAACAAGATTAAAGCGAGAAGGATTCTTTGATCATACCATGTTATTTTCTTTTTCAAAAAACGAAGTCAGATTTGAAATACTTGCTATGACTTATACTGTGTTGAAACATCCAATAGCGTCCGATATGCATGGCATCCCTGTCGAATCTAAACAATCTTGACAGTAACTAAAAAAATATATATACAGTATATGGAGAACAGCAAAAAATATTTTATTTACGCTTACAGATGGAGAAGCCCCAACAGTGTATAAAGGCAAAATCATGTTCTCATTCAGTCTGAGTAAGTGACATATTCCAGCACTGAATAGCCCCAAGTTGGTAAAACACTTCTCCAAACAGCCCCATCACAGAACCACAACCTCATACAAATTCCATCCTCTTAAAAATTAATAAAGTCCAACTGTTTTTTTTTTCCTCCAAGGAATGGTTGGAAAAAGGAATAGTGTGTGGGAAGATACACAGACAAAAACACACAGATGAACCTTGTTTGCTGCTACTGCTGCTAACGCTATTGCTATTGTAGAGCAATACCCTCCCCTGTAGGCAGGACTTACAGTATTTGGTTCTAGAGAACATTTAATTGAATTAAATAAACATGAGAATATCTGCAAAACTATTTTTTTCCAAGACTAAGGATCAGATACAAAAGCTCTGAAACACCTATTCTGATTTCAGGAGCACTATTAAGTATGTTCACACAAGAAATATGCTGCAGAAAAAGACGTCAACTCTCATTTTTGCATCTTGCTTTCACCTAAAGGTTTTTCCACCCTCTCCCTGTCACTCCATCCCAAACCCATCCTTGCTGGGAGGTGTGTGTCATTACTATTTCTTTTTTTGCAGGGAGAACACCAAAGGCCATACCTCAGGGTGTGTGGACATGTGCTTGTCATGCTGGCATATGCTTTTGGGATATGGCTGACAGTTGTTGAACATTCAGCCAATACTGAAATGGTTTAAGGTGTAGCATTCCCAGTTTTACCAGTGGGGTTGCTGCTGTCAATATTCCAACTGGACATAGAAGTTCTGCATATGGACAGTGTGTGGTCAGTCAATCTGCTGGCTGCCTTCCCAATCAAAATGCTTTTATGGCACAGTCTGCAAAGGTGTCAAATAATTTTTCTTGTAGTTTCTTTCAATCCAAGAGCTTCCACCTGTGAGATCAGGAGCTTGTCTGGCTTGCTGTTGGAACTGTCCACACAGCTGACAGTCATCCACATAGCAGAGTACACACATACCCTGGCATTGTTGGGCCTCTAGGGAAACACCCTGGGTGTTTTAGCTAACATAAAGTGAAGGACTCTGAAATGGTTTATCACTCCACTTATGTGGAACTGGAAGAATCCCTTGTGCTCCACAGCAATTATAATCAGAATGTATTGCAAAAAACAAGTCAGTAAGGCTTTTTGACGTGTGTGTACTATTGCTTTTGCCTCTTTTTCTACTATCAACTGCACTTCTGCTGTCTTCGATCTCTTTCCTCTACGAAACAGATCCCTGCGCTTGGCAGTGGACAGTGACCTTGGTAGCCACTGATCTTTTGATATCACGCTCCAGTGCTTCAGGAGAAGCATCCCACCGTCAGCAATGTAATTTTAGAACTGATGCAGAGACTCCCTGGATCTTTCTGTAAGTAATACTTTAGAGGCTCTTCACATACTATTCTGGCACAAAACTGCATTTGCATTCTGGGTTGCCGCTGCCACATCAGTGTGCTCCATGCCATATCCTACAGCGCATCCCCCATCTGCTGTGGTGGTCTTTGAAACCCAGCGCTGTGGGAATTATGTGTCAGCACATGTTTTGTTGCATCACATGTTCTCTTGTGTCTCAGAGAAAGGGAGCTGATCATTTAATGCCCCCTGGGCCTGTCTGTCAAAGACCTGTCCAGATACCAACAGCAGATGGTGCAGTATGTTTTTACTTACTGGTGTTTGGCCCTTGAGCCAAATAGTAAATTGCTGGATTTCGAAACATGCCAATGATTACAAAGGCAATAATTTTTACTGCAACTTCATCAGAGTCTTAATTTCACTGTAAATATATTGCAA
This sequence comes from Pangasius macronema, assembly GCA_037577455.1. Lineage (NCBI taxonomy): Eukaryota > Metazoa > Chordata > Actinopteri > Siluriformes > Pangasiidae > Pangasius > Pangasius macronema. The sequence goes on from CM074947.1 coordinate 6,885,697, forward strand.
GTATGTGGTAAGGTAATTTATCCTGTTATTATCTATTTACTGACAACATTTCTGTCAGACTTTTACCTTGTATTTCCAGGATTTACAGTGCATGCAAGGCCAAAATTGCTAGATCACTGCCGCTTACACATTAACTGTTAGCCATTTCTTTTTATCATACTATCTCTTTATGTTTTTGCTTCTGTGGCCATATTACCTTTCTGGTATCTTTCATAACAGACATAGGAAACTTCTTTTTTTTAATCTTATACCCAAATGTCTAATTTAGCTAGCAACACTGGTCCTCACTATATAACATTCCAGTGGCTCAATACATAGAATGATATTAGCCCAATGTTGCCACCCAACTTTGGCCCAATGGAATACTTGATGTTGGCCCATTTTTAGTTTGCTACCTGGGACATTTCTTTCTGTGCTGAAATTCTTAACTCGTGATGCTTCCAGACCTCCAGTGATAAGGTAAAGTTTGCCAGAAATACAATCCTGATTCAGCCTATCCAGGGTTCACTAATTTAACTTCTTTTTTTTCTTTTTTTCTTTTTTTTTTTGGAACCAGCCAATCTGCAGGGGTGGAATTTGGCTAATTCAACTCAATGAGTTTAGGATTTCCGAAGGCTTCTTTTTGGAATATATCCTTTTTGCACACCCTTTTGTTTGTAGTGTACCATTGCAAAATCTTCCATGTGTTTCACTGTAATTCTGAGCTGTTGTGCCATCTTCATTTTTTCTAGTTTTATTTGTGGATTTTCTGGTCTTGACAGGAAAGGCCTGCCTGTGTTTTGTATATCTAATAATGGATCTGATAACAGATTTGACAGTATTAACATCCTGTCACCTCTGGTTTCCCTACAACATCGAATGTATAGTGTGATACTTAGTAAAAGAATAAGTATAGTAGGAATAGAAACCACAGTATCTAACTTGTATATAACTTACTACAGGCACTCTAGAGATATTCAGCCTGTGCTTTGGAGCTTTTGAAGCAGCCTGAGATTTTTACATCTGAGATCTTTTAACAAAACCCTGGCAAACAAATGTAAGCCTCCAGATTAGTATTCAAGCACACTGAATATTAATCTGGAAGCTCAATGTGATTCAAGAACAGAAAACCCCCATCCCATCACATCAATAGTATTGGCTCATAAATATCCCTTGTGAGGCTTTATCTTCCCCTTATAATGAAGTGAGGCTGCTCATGTTGACTTTTTAAAGAGAGGGAAGGAAAATTGACTGAGCTGTTTCTGTGTTTGTCAAATTCAAGAAAAATCTTTCCCATCCTCATTTATCTCTGTCTGTGCTTTCCCAACAGCTTGGAATGAGTTAATATGATTGAAAAAGAAGAAACTGTATTAGCCAAGAGCTGAAATTGTGTTATCAGTTTTGTGCTAAGTTGTGAGCCAAAAAGCAGTGCACAAAAAAAAGTGTCATCATTGAAATAATGGCTAGAGCTCAAACTCTTTTCCACTGATTATAAAGACAAAATTAATTTTTTAAAGGTGGAATTTTTTTCATTTCTTACAAGTACAAATTATATGGAAAATTATGTAGAAATGATTCTGAGCTTCTGGTCCAGAATGTTTGTATTTGGATTGGCCTCGTCAGTCATTTTATAGACATGCCCCTGATGCCCCTTCACATCCTCATACAGCATTCTGAGGTGAAGTTGTATGTTTATAGAGTTGTAACTTGGCTTTCAAATACTTGAATGTCCGAGTGTGATTGAAAGTGATGTCATGAGAGTCCTTGCTAATGGTAACTCTAGTTAGCATGTTAACTCTAGTTATACCACCAGGTTTTGGGGGCGGAGTTTTGTGTACCTGCGTGGAACTGGGGGCAGGCTGAATGAGTAAAAAAATAATTCAATTCTTATTCAGGTCTACCCATTTAACTATTGGAGACCTATTTTTTCAAAAAATATTACCTTTAAATAGTTTCTTTACAATGATAAACAGTTATGGTATATCTTGGACAAAATGTCCTGTGCTGACAAAAGAACAAAAGGCCCACTTGCCAGTCATTAACCATTTATTATTTTATAGAGCTTTAATGAATCCTATTCTGTAAAATCTCTCTTTATCAATGTAGTCAACTTAAGTCTGACTATGCCTAACTAAAATTAAGTACATCAGTTTTGTTTTTCTTGATTGCACCTGGATGTCAGAAATCCTTATGGAAAGAATAATTAAACAGAATAACAGTACTGCAGTGCACCAGTGTTCAAAACTTGAACAAAACTGACTTTCTAATGTATGTCTCCTCCATAGACCTTTAGTGTTAGAGTGCAACAGTGATCATTTTGAAATACCATGAGTTTGCATGTAGTCATGTATTTTAGACATTTATTGATTATTGAATTTAACTATTGACTCCACTGTAAGTGAGTTACAAATAAATGGATTTCTGTTCCTTTCACACTCCTGTGGTTATTGCTAGAAGCAGTGAATTGTGGAATTATTCCTATATGACTGTTACAATAGTTTTACAAATTATATACAGTATATATACACAGTCATGGTGGAGCCAATGCTTTTTCTTGTAATGATTCTCGTTATCTAAAGAATGAGTGGTTGAATATAGATTTATATGGAATTATCATTGTAACCATTGGATGAACTGATATGATTTTGGAACTGATCCAAACAGAATCATCATCACAGCAAGGTCAAATATCTGATATTGTTTTACTTCAATAGCTTCCTCCCAGCGTGGAGTATATTTTAAAGGTATTTAAAATATACTTCAAATATACAAATTAGCAGCAATAAGGACTAGACTTGTTGGCAGAGGAGGCATCCTTGTCGATGTTGTTGCCATCAAGTTCTACTTGTTAATGTCTCATGGCAATTTTATTTTTTCAACCAATAAGGCCTGGCATAGCCATACAGACTCCAGGCAACACTATAACCTTCAAGTCAAGTCAAGAGGATTTTATTGTCATTTCAACTATATATAGCTGATGCAGTACACAGTGAAATGAGACAACGTTTCTCCAGAACCTTGGTG
>CM074947.1:6911029-6926577 GCA_037577455.1 Pangasius macronema
TCTCCCGAACCAGCATTCCTTCGTGAAAGGATCGTATCAATTGCGTTGAGGGACCAGCTTATCAATTCCATAATTTACGATTAGAGAAACTTCACCAGCAGAAGAAAAAAAAAATAGAGACGAGACGGGAGAAGCACACAGACACAGCAGAGAGAGGCAAAATGCGACCGCCTCCAGCGAGAGTCAGACAGAGTATGTACCAGCCACAGTTATCCCTGTGGTAACTTTTCTGACACCTCCTGTTTGAAACCCAAAAAGCCAGAAGGATCGTGAGGCCCCGCTTTCACAGTCTGTATTCATACTGAAAATCAAGATCAAGCGAGCTTTTGCCCTTCTGCTCTACGGGAGGTTTCTGTCCTCCCCGAGCTCGCCGTGGGACACCTGCGTTATGCTTTGACAGGTGTACCACCCCAGTCAAACTCCCCACCTGCCACTGTCCCTGGAGCGGGTCACTGCCCCCGGTAGGCCCTGGGGTTGCCGGGGTCACCGGGAGGACTTGGAAGCCAGAAGCGAGAGCCCACTGGGGCTCGCCTCCCCCCCTCACCGGGTTAGTGAGGAAACGATAAGAGCGCTGTGACGGCCACAAAACAGAGAAATTGTGTTTCAAATATTGAAATTTGAATATTGAAAATTCAAATAATCCTGTGTTAGTTTGTTTGTTTATATTTTTCTTATGGTTATTTATATTTGTGTATTGTTTTTTGGGTAGGAGGAGGGAATATATGGAATTGGAATATGGAGGGACTCTTACTGTTAAAAGCCACCTTTTAAGGGAGTGGTGACTGGCAGCCATTTTGTTTTTAAGGTGAGGGCACATGGTGTGACAGAGATATACTTTGAGTGGCTGGCACACAAAGATGCTGGGAAAGGCCTTGCTCCCAGGGGGGCCCGTGCCATAGGTTTAAGATCCATCTAGCCCATTGACTTGGGGAATACCTGATTAGGGTTGAGGCCTATTTTGAGTGAACAAGGATGTTTTCTCTGACTGGGATCATTTGTGGATTATTTTTCCGTTTTTCCTGTAGCATTGCATGGGGATCCAGAAATCCTTGGGAAGACAATGTGGGTGAGACTGATTGGGTTTTTCCTTACTTTTTCCTTTTTTACCCCTTTCCTTTTTGCTGGGATTATTATTTTTTATGAACTGCTACTTGGCTGTGGGTTCTGATTGATGGTATTTGGATATCTGTGCCTTTATAGGACTCATGGACTCATAACAGCTCTTGCCATTTGGACTCAATGTATTTATTTATCTTTCATTGTGTGGTTCATTGTGCTGTGGGGTCGAACAATGTGTGGTGTCAATGTGTTTATTGATACAGTACATGCATGGGTCACTACGAGTCTTATGTTTTGCACATGCTTTATTGAATTGACGGTTGGGCAGCTGTTCTAAACAAGATTACCCCAAAAGAACTCTTTGGTAACAATGAGACTTAGAGTAAGATGAGTTTAAGTGTTACAGTGTACGAGCTCACATCTCACAGTGCTAAAATGATTCAGAAACACTTCAGGTGATGGCAGTTGCTTAACTAGGAATTAATTTATGATGAAGAAGGAAGAAACATGCTAAATACAATCATGATCATTCTTGTGATCTGTACAGTTAAATTGATTGAAGTGTGACGTCCTCATGCAGTTTGGGTTGATATCAGACTTGTAATAATTTAATAAGACATATTAATAACATTGTCATAAAATACCTTTATGATAGTTCCACTGAAAATGAGTAGAAACATGTTAGTACTAGGGGGAAATGACATCTAAAACCTGATCTGCACCATTTTTTCTCCACCTTGATATCCCTGGACAGAATTTGTGTTTGACATCCTTCATAAAAATACAATTTTCAGGACAGTTACTGATTGTATTGCTTATGTGATGCTTTGCACAGTTTGACGTCCCTGCTCTACCCCATCCGTCACTTAAAAGGGACCCCAGCAGGATCACCAATGAGCAGATATTATTTGGGAGCTAGATCATTCTCAGCACAGCAGTGACAATTATAAACGCTGCATGAAAAGAGGCATATATGGACCACTAATTTCTAGCAGATATAACTAAATTAAGGACATATACTGAAATTTGCTGCTTAGAAACTATAAAATTACTTATACCATTGTCTGTCTGAATATTCAGTGCATGTACAAGTAGTTCCAGTCTAGTCAAGTTCCAGTCAGTTTAATCACCGTTCAAAAATTCTAAAGGCAGATAGTTAATTACTATGTAAATACATTTGAGCATTAAAACAAAATGTGTTCATTTTATTACTTTACAGGCTTTACTGTATTGTGTATCTTTGGCAGAAAAGATTCGGAACTGACAAACAAATCTGGCAGTCAATTTAATTTTGTTTCATTTGTTTGTTTTGTTTGAAGCTGTTACTACATTTACCACAGGCTGTCGGTCTGTGCATTGAACTGCAACAGCTGTGGTTCCTTTGGAAACCATTTTCCTTGACAGAGCAAAAATAAACAAAATATTTCACAATGTTGTGTCTGAAATGTGAGTTGCTCTATATTAATATCTTGTTTATAGAACTGTGGTATAAAAGCAATATCACATTCGCAATCACGCCGTTGTACTGAACATCAGCATGGCTGTGATTTGACTTTAGCTTGTGCGATATTGATGAAATATAAATTGAATTATTCTGTTCCCACTTTGTTGACACCAATAAAAAAAGCAGGGATCTGTGACCCCCTAAAACCTAATTTAATCCTTGCTTAATGGTCATAAACTAGGATCTGTTTTGCAGCCACAATTGCCATAAACAAGGATCATGTATTTGAGAATCAGCTTTCATCTTATATATTTTCTACATACACTATATGGCCAAAAGTATGTGGATACCTGACCATCAAATCCATATGTTCTTTCTGAACATCACATTCCATAACCATGGGCACTAATATGGACTTGGTATCCCCATTCCTACACTCTTCTTGGAAGGCTTTCCACTAGATTTTGAAGTGTGGCTGTGGGAATTTAACCATTCAGCCACAAGAGCATTAGTGAGGATGTTTACTGATGTCAGATGAGGAAGCCTGGTACGTAGTTGGCATTCCATTTCATCTCAAAGGTGTTCAGTAGGGTTACAGTGCAGGCTATTCCAGTTCTTCCACACCAAACTTGGCAAACCATGTCTTTATGGAGCTCACTTTGTGCACAGGGGCCTTGTCATGCTGGAACGGGTTTGGGCTTCTTAGTTCCAGTGAAGGAAACTGCAATGCTACAGCATACAATGACATCCTATACAATTGTGTGCTTCCAACTTTGTAGGAAGGTCCACATATGGGTGTGATGGTCAGATGTCCACATACTTTTACCCATATAGTGTATATGGCGGTCTAAGAAAAACCTTCAGATGTTGCTTTGGCTCACCATATACTCTATATGTTTGGCCAGGATAACAAACACAATGGTAAAACCAGTCACTCTGCCTAAGCTAGCTAAGTCTAACCTTGCTAGCTAAGTGTGATCTCCACACATGGTGAATATCACATTTTGATCAAGTTGTTGGACATCTACATGCTGTAGCAAAATGGACATATTAACATATAATTCAGTTTGTATTCAGATACTGCCTGTCAAAATGTCTGTAATGCTCCTCTGCCGCAATAGGAATGGGACCATCAAATACATTTTTTTGCTTTAAAATGCTATAACATTACTTCTGATTTAGACAAATGAAAAAATTCTATATAGTTCCATAATGTCCTGGAACTGAATTTGTAGAATTGAAGCTTAGCGCTCAGTAGTCAATGGCTGTATATATCACTAAGCACAATTATATAGAAAAATCAATCTTTTCAATACATTTCCTAAAATCTTACTTCCCATTGCTCCAAATTTACACTTTTGGGTGTCAGAGATGTAAGCATTTTTACTAGCCTTGGAATAAGAGGTTTTTGAAAACCATTGGTGTAATATAATGCATGGAGGTGTGCTTTTCTTTTATTCTCCCTCTCTGTGTCTCTTTCCCTCAGTTTCAGACTGCACAGATTTCAGCATCAACAGCAAGATTTCCCAAAGCTTATTGCTGCTGTCACAAAAAAAAAAAAAAAACTAATTTCTGTCCTGCAGAGTTTTGAATTTTTATTTTATCTTTGCATAAATTGAAAGCTGACTCTGTCCTGTGTGATTTGGCTCCTGCAGCGCACAACATGAATGAGTTTCTTTTTTCAGATGTAGAGAGAGAGACATTTACAGCAATTAGGTGTGAGTGAGTGCCCTGTTTTATTTAAAGAACAGGGATCTATCAATGTCTGATCTTCACAACACATGTTCATGGCACAAACAAAGGAGATTTTTGAGGACCTCAGGAAAAGAGCTGTTGGTCATCAGGCTGGAAAAGGTTACAAAACCATCTCTAAAGAGTTTGGACTCCACCAATCCACAGTCAGACAGATTGTGTACAAATGGAGGAAATTAAAGACCATTGTTACCCTCCCCAGGAGTGGTCGACCAACAAAGATCACCCCAAGAGCAAGACATGTAATAGTCCAAGAGGTCAAAGGGAACCCAAGGTAACTTTTAAGCAACCAAAGGCCTCTCTCACATTGGCTAATGTTAATGTTCATGAGTTCACCATCAGGAGAACACTGAACAACAACAGTGTACGTGGCAGGGCTGCAAGGAGAGAGCCACTGCTCTCCAAAAAGAACACTGCTGCCCATCTGCAGCTTGCTGAAGATCATGTGGACAAGCCAGAAGGCTATTGGAAAATTGTTTTGTGGATGGATGAGTCCAAAATAGAACTTTTAAATGGTTTAAATGAGAAGCGTTATGTTTGGAGAAAGGAAAACGGTGCATTCCAGCATAAGAACCTTATCTCATCTGTGAAACATGGTGGAGGTAGTATCATGGTTTGGGCCTGTCTTGCTGCATCTGGGGCAAGATGGCTTGCCATCATTGATGGAATAATGAATTCTGAATTATACCAGCAATTTCTAAAGACTTTTGCACAGTACTGTACTCCCATTACTTTTAAAAAGATCCTTTGTAAATAGTAAATTTTAAAATGACAGCCTTATACACATGTCTGGTTCCCATTATTTCATGCAATTGCTGAGTTTGTGTTACATTATATGACAAATGAAGAGATACGATTAAAGATAAAGAGCTGTTCAACAGCAGAGATGTTGTAAATAATGTTTTTCATCCAGTCAAGCTATTGTCTATCATGAATTGTTAAAATGAAAAAAAAGATAAAATGTTATTTTTCAGCAGCCTATTTCATTTTCCCTGAGTGTCTTATCCCTGGGCCTCACTACAAAATGTAAACACTCCTAACTGATGTTATAAATGAAAGAAAAAGTGACAGACTTTTGTCCTTGAACATATTTCAGTCATTAAACTCTTCCCACACTACAACCTGCCCAGAATAAAGCGCCACCCATTTACAGATTTTGCTTAGTCCTGACCATTGATCCTGACAGATGTCACAGAATTTCTCATGAACAAACATAAGTTCAAATCAAACAAACATGGCAGTAGACTACCAGATTTGGAGTGTGAGTAGTTTAATGTTGGATTTTACACACCTCACATCAGAGGATAATCTGGCTGCTCCTTCTGTCTCCATTGGTAGTTGTTTAGCATTTTAGACACAGTAAGTTTTAAAAGAAAAACAATGTTAACATAAGTTAAAACAATGAACAACATTGCTTATACACACTGAATTGGCCAGTATCACACCTAGGGGAAATTTAGTGAAGCCAGTCCACCTACTGGCATGTTTCTGGGAGGGAACTTACATGGACATGGGGAGAACATAAATGGAAAGTCCACACAGACATTAACCCAAGCTTAGGGCCAAATCAGGGACCCTGGAGATGTGAGGTAGTTACCAGTGCTACCCACTTTACCACCTTGGCAAGTAATAATGACAAATAGTAAGCAGAAAATCTGCTTTGTTTTCAAGTAATAATTAATGACACCAATGATAAGGTTATTGAAGACAAGGATGAAAACAATAATGCTGAAACTGATACAGCCACTCCAGCAAAGACTACCACAGTGAACGACAGAGCAACCGAAACCGATCCCCTTCAGCAGAGACGACAGCAAGTGCCATGCATTTAGTGTTTGTTTGTTCAACACCTGTAATACCAAATAGGTGTAACTCACAGTGAGTGAAAGCAGGATGCAAGTGCATCTACACAAAGTGTTGTTTATACAAGGTCCATAGCACAGATCAATAAACAGACAGCATCAGGGTGCGCACATTAGGTAACAGACCTTACATGATAAGACAATGGCAGGACAATAGCAGAGACAGGACCAAAACAACATGGCACATAGACAGAACTCAAAACAAAACATGACAGCAGCACTTGCCTCACTCAGAACAGTGTTAGTGTTTAATTAGGTTACTTTCAATCCCTGTGTGTGTGTGTGTGTGTGTGTGTGTGTGTGTGTGTGTGTGTGTGTGTGTGTGTATACTGAATAAATCTGTGTTATTACTATTAACCAGTATAGAACTACATCATTAAAATCCAGAGAAAGTGTTTAACTTGGCTCCACTGCATTGCTTCAAAGCATTTGCTAACAGGAAATTATTCACTGTTTGTTTACTGTGACAGTGCAACTTGATGCAGAATGATGTGGCTAATAGGATACACTCACAGATGCCCATATGTTCTGCTGTAAATAAATTTTAAAAAATTAATATTTTCAGACACGCACACACACACACACACACACACACACACACACACACACACACACACACACAAGACCTTTTCCTGTATGCATGGGGAAGAGAAATGTTTACGACCATTCTGAAATCAGGACACCCCCTGCAATCATCAGAACACATGAATCTGCCTCCAAGTGAGCCTGATTATGTGCTAATATAGTCCAGGAATTATGCAAATACCTTTATCACATTATGCTTATACCCAGGATCCGGTGTCACCCGGAAAGAAGATAGGATCCCAGTTCTATAACAGACTATGCAAGAACATGTTCTCTCGGGACTTTTCACCACCTCTCCACCAGAGGACACTCTTGTGAAGCCTTGCCATTTGTTACCATTTATGTAAGTTAGGAGCTGTTAGCTTATCTTCCTCTTTGTCTTTGATTTTATTAATATTGAACTCTACCATGTTCTGATCTTTGCTTGACCTTCTAATTATGTGTGGGAATTGCCCTTTGGACTTGTTTGCCCTCTGATCTATCTGTATTTATACAACAGCCATGTCAATATTTAGTATAACTGCACTCTTGGTTGTGCGATATTTCTTAATTGACCCTGGCCTGCTCACTCTTTACGAGTTTTGGATTGTGAATATTGTTTGTATTATTGTATGCATGCCATGCAATGGGTTGGCACCCCGTCCAGGGTGTCTCCCGCCTTGTGCCCCGAGTTCCCTGGGATAGGCTCCAGGCTCCTCCACGACCCTGTTTAGGATAAGCAGTACGGAAAATGGATGGATGGCTGGATGGGTGGATAAACCTCATGCACATAGATCATAATCACCCATCTGAATCTTGTCTGTTACACTTATGCCATTATTCATCATTCTTGTTCTTGTTTAGAAAATAAGGATAATTTTCTGTGCAATGTTTTGTTGTTTTTGCCAATGCTACTTCCATATTTGTAGCTGTCCCATGAGGTTTACACCATCTTATGGAGTGTCATCACATCATCCACTGTAATGCCAGCACGTCATACTATGCAGTGAGTTTCACTTCATCCTATGCAGTGTAACAGTGGCCACACTGAGATTTTCTGAAACTACCTACTGTCATCAGCTTTCTTTTTTGTCACGATGGTGCTAAATCAGCCTCCAATGAGCGTGTCACACTGTTCGTTCTAAGACCACCAATTTCAACTCATGACCAAAGGATTCTTGTATGATGTGTGACAACAAAATTGGGAAGAATATCGTACAATATAAAGTCAGCATTCTACATGACATCTCAGGGAGCTTTTCCTTGACACTATCACCCTGCTTATTAGGAATCTAAATCTATTTAGCATTTCTGTACAATGTGCTGCTATGTAACAATGTCTATTTTTAAATGCATTATACAAGTAAAATTGAATAGAGTGAAATGGAATTTTAATTATGTGTGCAGGTCACATGTGCTAATCTCATTTTCATAATCACAATCTTTTTCAATTAATTTTTGCAGTAATTACATACTGAATATGTTTTTTTTCTGGCTATTCCCTGTAGTCCTTTAATGTGTTTGAGAATAAAAAGCATTTCTTACAGTAATTTTAAATTATTTCCCCTTAGATGTCCTATTATTCTATACCCAACACAACTGCATGTATCCTTTGGGCTTAAAATGGAATTACTGCTCTGTGTATGAAGTAAAGCAATCCAAATGAATGTACATAATTTCAGATTTCATGCTTTGTCGCACTGTGCAAATGCAATTATATTCAACATGTTTTTCATTTACAGGGGCTTTATTTAAAATCTCAAAGAGCATCGCAGGGGAATTTTTGCTCACTAGCCACTTTTGAAGGAACATCTGTACACCTGCTCATTCATGCAGTTATCTGATCAGCCAATCATGTAGCAGTAGTACAGTGCAAAAAATCATGCATATACAGGTCAAAAATCAAGTCAAACATTAAAATTGGGGAAAATATAATCTCATTCACTTTGACTGTGACATTGTTGTTTGTGGCAGATGGGCTGGTTTGAGTATTTGAGAAACTACTGATCCAGTATTTTCATGCACAACATTCTCTAGAGATTGAACAGAATGGTGTGAAAAACAAACAAACAAAAAAAACATCCAATGAGTGGCAATTCTGCGAGTGGAAATGCCTTGTTGATGAGAGAGGCCAGGAGAGAATGGTCAGACTAGTTCAAGCTAACAGCAATGCTTCGGTAGCTGAAATAAGCACTCTTTACAACCATGGTGAGCAGAAAAGAATCTCAGATCGCACAACATGTTGAAACTTGAGGTGAATGGGCTGCAACAGCAGAAGACCACATGGGATTCTACTCCTGTTAGCCAAGAACAGGAATCTGAATCTACAGTAGGCACAGACTCACCCAAACTAGACAGTTGAAGATGGGGAAAAGACCAGGTGATGTTTGTCCATTCAAAGTCACTAAAAGCACATTTCTAAACAGATTGATTTCTATAATCCACATGCTGTAATTGCTGTAATCATGCCAGCACAAAGGGATATTGTATAGCCTTTGATAAGGCTGTGCTATAAAGCAAGAGTTCCTGTGGAGAACACTGGAAGAGAACAAAAAATGTAGCGAATAAAAAACATAGTAACAGCCTCAGTATTCTCAGGCAGAGCAGACATTTTTCTCCAATTTGCAGCTTTCTGGCTAATGGTGTTTATATATCTCTTTTCCCACTTTCAACAGTGGCACCTGTGATCTTTTCCCTCCCTCTGATCCTTTTCTCTGCTCACATTACATGCACATTCTTTCATATTGCCAAACAAATGCATTAAGAGCCCCACTGTGTATCATTCAATCCATTACATTTTCATTTTCTCCCGTGTTTTTTTTTTCTACATTTTGTCCTTTCTTTTAATCCTCCTGGATTTGTCTGTTTGCGACATCCCGCTGACAGGCACTATGTTTGCTGGAGTTGAATAATACATGAACTGTGTTCTCTCTGTCTGTCTGTCTCCGTTTCTCTCTGTGTTTCTCTCTATTTCTCTCTCAGTGACCACTGCGTGAGTGTATCTGTTCACAGCCCATTGATCCCTTTCCCTTGCACTGCATATTTTTGGCATAAATGCTGCATCATAGTTATGATGCATAGTTCAAAGTTAAACACACAAAGTCGTAGAACTTTTTTTGCCTAATCCAAATAAAATTTTCTCTTAGGTATGATTCCATTTCACACTACACATAGTTAAAAGAAAAGCTCAAAACATTGACTGAGAGGCAATTGCAAAATGGCACTGATGGAATCATACCTGCAAAAGTTAAAAAAAATAAAAATAAAAGGGAAACCTTTTAAAAAATAACTTTTTCTCACGATCACCTTGGATTTGGCAGTGTATCTGAGGCTAGAGTGGTCACAGCCTCACCACAGATTGACAGTTAAAGATTGGAAAATTGTCACCTAGTCTTTTCCCAATCTTCAACTGTCCAGTCTTGGTGAGCCTGTGACCTTCTTTCCTGTTCTTGGCTGTCAGGAGTGGATCCTGTTGTGGTGTTTGGTGGTTGTAGCTCATCTGCCTCAAGGTTGGTGTGTGGTGTGTTTTCAGATGCTTTTCTGCTCACCACATTTGTCAAGAGTGGTTATTCGAGTTACCATAGTTTTCCTGTCAGCTCAAACATTTTGTCAAATTCTCCTCTGACCTCTATCATCAAGCAAGGCATTTCTGCCTGCAGAACTGCTTCTCACTGGATGATTTTTTTTGTCTTTGCACCATACTGTGTAAACTCATAAGGCTGTTGTGTGTGAAGATGTGTGTGAAGATGTGTATGAATACTCAAACCAGCCCATCTGGCACCAAAATATTTCCAATCTTGATTGGATAATTGTGTTAAAAGAGCAGGTGTTGGCAGAAAGAATGAATTAATTAGTTAATATGAATTAATAATTAATATTAATATCTTAATCTTTAACCTTTTTTGTAACTTCATTTTTGTAACAATGAAGGAATGCCTGAGAAACCTGACACTATACATATCTTGTATAAATTTCAAAATTTTCTTCATTTTGTTATACAAATATAGGGTAGATGAAATTTTGTATCAAATCTGCATCAAATCAACAAATCTTTTGTAAGCACATATTGAAATCAAGGATATCAAACAAGCACAGAGAGCTCAGAGCAGGTGAAGCAGTAACCCCTAGGTTTAAATGATTGCATGAATATGTGTGTGCGTGATGCCTGTAATGTGTTCCCATCATATCCAGTGTTCCCACGATAGGCTCTGAAACCACCGCAACCCTGACCAGGATAAAGCTGAAGATGAATGAAAGATACAACTAATGTTATTTGATTTAAAACTCAGAGTAGGGGTCAGTCTGCCGTGACCTCCACACTCACATATTGCACATAACCATTCAATCTCAAAACCTGCTGCACTGCATTGAATGTTCTACCTAAATTAATGTTGTAAGATACTTGATTTTATTGTTTGTTTGTTTGTTTTAATCGAACAGTTCAAGTTTGTTTTCCATGTTGTCATGTAGAGGACTTATGCACACACGTTTTCAATTCCAAAATGTGCATACTTAAAAGTTATTTCTTATTATGTGCATCAAAACCGCTGAACCCTTTGATAACAAAGAAACCAGTGAAGGAGTTGGAGGAATCAGGTACTAAAGCATCACTTTGTGTCCTGCATCACCATGGTGTAAAAAGCTTCCATGCAATAAAGAGGTCCCTACTCTAAGACCCACATAGATATACCAGACTGAAGTTTGCAGGTGATCACCAGCCATAATGATCAGCAACAAATGGAGGAAAAAGGGTGAGGCCACTCCTAACAGTGAAGCATGGGGGTGGCAGCATCATGTTGTGGCTGTGTTCTGTTGAAAAAGGGACTGGTGCACTTCAGAAAACAGATGGCATTTTGAAGAAGAGGGATTATCTAGAAATACTGAAACAAAACTTCAAGACATCAGCCAGAAAGTTAAAACTTGGTCTTCCAGCAGGTCAATGATCCTAAGCATGCTTCCAAAGTTGTAACATAATGGCTTAAAGACAACAAAGTGAAAGTATTAGAGTGACCATCACAAAGCCCTGACCTGAATCCCATAGAACATTTGTGGATTAAACTGAAAACCATGAACCTACTGATCAATTCTGACAGGAGGAATGGGCAAACATTGTTATGAGAAGTTTGTAGAAGGTTACCCCAAGCATTTGATTCAACTGATTGACACAATTACAAGGAAATAGCAACTATTAACAAAATGTATGTGTACTTGTGACCTACAAAAAGTCTGATATAGGTCATAAAAGCTGAAATAATTTGTGTCCCCACTACTATATTTGAAGTAACCACAAAGTAAGTACCCTAATCGACTTAACACCAGTAATGTATGGTAACATGAAATGTGTGGAGTTGTGAAAAATTGAGTCTGAATGTCTTTAGCCTAGATGTCTGTAAACTTTTGGTCTCAACTGTATATGCACCACTACAAACTGGCTATTAGCTTGTTTTTAATTGGTTAGTTACTTTGTGCATCTCACTGATCATATCTGGGCTTTGAGGAATGTTCCAGGGTGAAAAAAGGGATTAGATTTGCCTTCGGGGTATTAGAGGAGAACATATGGCTGATGTTACCTGACATCTTAGCAGTAATAAAACATTGCTGATTACAGGTAAATTAGTTGATGTTCTTAAGTAGTTTTGCTCTTATCTCACTGGAACAATTAAAATATTAAAATTAAACTGTTGTATGTGATATGTATATTGTAGCTTTTATTTCATGGCTGTCAGAAGAAATTTACTGCCAGGCCACTACAATATCCAATATTCATGTATATTTAATACACCATGTCAAACCAATTGAAAGCTAAAATGTACCAACTTGTTCTCCAAACCTTTTTAAAATGCTATCATGGCCATCACATTACATTTCATTAAAATCATGAAGCCTGCAGCTGCCAGTGAATTGCTATGCATATTTTCACACACTTGAGGGTTGCGCCTAATACCAATCTAAAAAAGTAATTTGAATTTAGCACTGGGGCAGGTGTCTTTGTCATTAAAAGCCTCAGATAAATTCAGCCTCAGGTACTGTTATGCATCATCCAGGTATTTTGACAGAGCTTGGTTTCACAACTTGTCTTCTAGCTTCTAAAAAAAGTTCATTTAGAGTTTTAAGGAGTGTTGTGAAGAATTAAATGTGCGACAGCTCATTACTGCAGAATTATTCAAGCTTACCAGGAGCACGTAAGTTTTATTGCGGTGTTGGTGCAGCGTGTTGTTCATCATTTTTTGGATTTGGAAAAGTCAATATTTCAATGCCAGTTTAATCACCAGCATCAGTGAAGGAATCCTTCAGTCAATGACAATATGTTTTTAAGAAGTAAAACTTCATTACACTGTTTGCTTTGACTGATAACACTGGAAAAGTCTGTTTCAGTTGTTGCAATTAATTCAGCTAAACTTTCAGAGTTAATAAAGCTGAATAAAACTACTTGTGGAAACTTTCTAAAGAAAGTGAACTGCAGAATTATTCAAGATTTATTCAAGATTTATTCAAAATTATTGGTGTTTGGACTCAACCAGCCTAACCTCATGTGCAAGATGTATTTTCAAGCTGATATATTGTAGCTATGCTCTATTACTCTATGTCTGAATTTTACTGACTTCCTGCAAGCTTTGTCCTTATCCATTAACGTTGATGGACCATCATCATAACCATCACTTGATCAACAGCACCAATGAGGTAAGTGAGAACCACCAGCCTGTGCAAACTTCTCTCTGATCACCATGCAAACATAAAACCAGGTGTAGTACTCTATTAATATTCAAATAACAATCATTCAGGCCAGTGTACATTGTGACTAAAGATTGGTAAGTAACGAAAATTGTTTGTTCTTCATATTAACTCCGCACATCCATATCGGTTTGAATTTCAAGGAAAAGGAAGAATGCTAGTAGATTGAATCCCTTATTTCCTAAATGTTATTTGTATTAAAAAAAATACCTGCAAAATGATTTACTTACAATGGCTATGAGGATTTTGCCTTTAAAAAAAGTCAAATAACACAACTTCTCTGGTTTGTGTTATTATGATAATGAAATGTGATTAGGGGTGTAATTTAATGTAATTTAAAGAGTGGAGTTAATACAAATACATTAATTTAGCATGTCACTCTTGAGAAATCTGTATGTAAAGTGTATTCATAGATGGTGCGATCATCAAAGAACAGTACCAAGCATGTGCTGCTGCACGGATCTATCCTGTCAGGAGCTTTTTTTGTTGCAAGGTCACTGTTAGGAAATTCAAATGATCTTCACTATATTTGTAACCACCTGGGAATTACATGGATTACTGCACTGTTGATGGTGTTATAACCAGCGAGAATGTGGGGACCCAAAAGGAGAACACAGACACAAGGGCAGAAGGCTAAATGGGTTTTATTGAGGATTGGAACACGTGGGAAAGGAATGTGATTCAGCACGTCTGTTGAAGCCAAGATTCAAGCTTAGGTCAGCAGCGTGAGAGTCAAACGCTCTGTCACTGGGCCACAGGAAAGACAAAGTAGGGCTGGGAGTAGTGGAATGCAGGCAAGCAGGCTGGGGAAGACATGAAGCTGGAACACAGAGGGACAGCAACAGGATAAGCGAATAAACAAACACTGGGCAACAAAAAACAAAACATGAGGCGGCCTATCGTGTTACCACACTGGAAGCCGGAAGGATCTGGTGATGAGTGGCTGGAGAACCGGGATTTCTATATGCTGCAGACTGAAGAACAGATGAGGAGCAGGTGAGTACACTGATTCAATCACGGAGACTTGTGAACAGGGGTGTATCACACACACACACACACACACACACAAACAGAAATGAGAGAGAGATAAACACTGGAAAACATGAATAAGGGGAAAAAATGGAAAACAAATGGGAACGGGGAAACACAGGAGTCCAGCCCGGGCCATGACAGATGATTGATTTGGCTCATTGGTCATCACCTTGACCTCTTCAGTCCTGTATCAAACACATATATTAAAAAACAAATATTCAACTATTAAGTCAGTCTCATGTAAGTCAAAACACACAATATTTCTATGTTTGACCTGGACAATAAAGTCAAATTATTCAAGTTTGACTAGTAGAAGACCTTTGAGATGGAAGTTAGCTAATAGCTCTCCGGTGCAAAGCATCATTTCTCAATTGAGATTAAAGTCTTTCAAGAGTGCAGCAAGCCCCATCTTCCTCTTCATTATATGCAACATTAAAAATGTCTTTAAGAAAGAAAAATGTATAATCATTAACCACATTTACGTAAGGAGAATATTAATTAATAATAATAAAAAAATAAAGCAGAGCCAGTGTCAGTGCTTTGTAACAGTCAATTCTTTAGAGATCAAAAATCGCTAGTAATGAAAGAAAAAAAGGTGTTTTGTGTTTTGTTCTCTCACCTTTTCTCTCGCCCGCCTCTCTCTTGTCTCTCTCTCTGCAGCACTGCCTCATTGGTTAACATTCCTGTCCATCTTAATTAACCCCGCTGATGTCACTGGCCGTGACGACCAATCGACCTCTGACCCCGCCTATTTAAAACCCGCCACTATTCATTCAGAAGATTCTGTTCCGTTGTTTACACCAAAACTCTGTTCCTCTGTTTTCTTTTTTGTATTGTAGTTACGTTGCCTTATTGTATGTGTTGTCCGTGTTTGTCATTTGGTCCGTGTTTTCCCCGTTGTGCTCTAGTCTCCTGTCTGTTTAGTCATCTGTATGTTAAACGTTGTTAGTGTTGGGGGAAAAGTGGTAAGACAGGTAAGTACGTCACGTGACATACATAGTACAACACGTAGGATTTCCGTTTTTGTTTTGTTTAGACACATTAGGTTAGGAGCGAGCACCACCCTCTGTACTTTTGTTATTGAAGAGATAGAGTAGGGTAGT
>CM074947.1:6926677-6945492 GCA_037577455.1 Pangasius macronema
TTTTCCCCGTTGTGCTCTAGTCTCCTGTCTGTTTAGTCATCTGTATGTTAAACGTTGTTAGTGTTGGGGAAAAGTGGTAAGACAGGTAAGTACGTCACGTGACATACATAGTACAACACGTAGGATTTCCGTTTTTTTTGTTTAGACACATTAGGTTAGGAGCAGGCACCACCCTCTGTACTTTTGTTATTGAAGAGATGGAGTAGGGTAGTTAGGGCGTCCTGGACGCTGAAGACTTTTTTTCTATCTTTTGTTATAGTTAGGGTAGAGGGTTCCGACATTAGTTTGACTTGTTTTGTTCTGTTCTTTGCTTTGCTGCCGCTCGCGTCCCTTTTCCCCCGAGTCTTGTTGCGTGTTCCTGTAAATACATTGTACATATCACCACTGTCACTTAGCACACACGGTTTATGTCACTTGTATATAGATAAATAAGACACTTGGGTACGCGCAATACTTGTTGGTCACTGATTACACACGCACCTATTATTAGTAACCATCACATAAGTGTTATTCCCAACACATCCCCTAGACTAACTGGGGACGTAACACTAATATTGAGACTGAATAATGGATTTTTCTATGTTTTCCATTTTCTTTAATGTTACAGCACTGTTGAATGCTCAATTCTGATTATTCATAAAATGTTGATTAATTGCACAGCTCAGACAGTAGTTCCAGTTGCAAAGCTGATATTAACTCACCCACTGTGTTACAGTATTGTTTCTATAGTAACCGTGTGCACAGGGAGATGCATGGTGGACCCACCATATGACTGTATTAAAGTGGGTAGTTTTTGGTGTAATTCAATATGGTGAAGTTTTCTGTGAGGACGTCAGCGATCAAATTCTCCAACATCAGCGATTTATAACAGTCTGTAAAGTTTTCCGACAGCAAACATGACAAGCTGCATTTCATACTTTTATTAAATAAAAAATTTAGTTATCAGATTGATGTGCAGTAATTACAATAAAAGGCTTGGTAAAAGTATCTCCGCTTCAAAAGTAGCTTAGGGCTATATCACACTACTCTGTCGTTTATTATTTTCCCATAACAGCACACCACCCAGTGTTTGATTCCTTACTTAGGATAGTATATGCAGCTGTGGGGCATCTCAGAATAATGCACCTAGTATAATGTGACATCCTAACCTGAAGCTCATGGCACTTGATAAGACTCTTAAATTCCTCATCATTATTTCTTTCAATTTGTCTCTTCTTCTTTTTCTGTGTGTGAGCCATTTTTATTGATTATTACTTGACATTTAATGTGCTGCCAACATGGCAAACCAACAGTAATTGTATTATATCTAATGCAGATTATTTTTATTGTTTTGTACTAAAAAAAAAAGATCTGAAAAGAGCAACATTGTTCAAATTCAATTGTTCTGCTAATCGTAAACAACACACCCAAGGGGCTTTATGAGCAGGGCCGCTGTTTGGGTGAAAATTAAGCGTGCTTATTGAATCAGGGAGCGCTGAGGTGTTGGCAGGCGAGCGGAGGAGGTGAATGGAAAGGTCAGTGGAGGGGGAGTGTGTGGAGGCTATTGAAGGAATAGAGGAGCACTGAAACCTTTGCACACCTCCTGCTGCTTTCTGCTAACATTTTACACCTGGGAGATTATATCAGTGTAGGATGGGAAGATACTGAATCCAGGTATAATGGGAATTGTGAGGTCTTCGAATTGTCCCTTTAAATCATTGTAGATTAAATAAAATTGTATAAAAAAATCAGTGTTGAGTTAAAGGACTACACCAGCATATGTGGAGTTACCATGGACAAGAATTTCTTCACATTTCCTTGTACTGAGAAAAGAACAAAAGCTCCTTTACTCAAATCTGACTTATAAGGGGAAATCTACAGTATGTAGCTATATAACAAATTCAAAACTACAACCATTACACTCAAGCATTAACTGTCTTAGGAAAGGGTGAGACATGAAAGAGACACAACTAGAACTATAGTTTTATCCAACTTCAGAACAAAACTGATTATTGATGGTCCATACACCAAATTGTTCTCTCTGAAAATGTAGTCCAATCTCTGAAAAGACAAATTACAGATTAAAAGATTAATTTACAAATAACTTTGCCTAAAGATTTCATTACAGATAGCAGGTATGATGAGATAAGGTCTGACACAAAGTGGACTACCTGTAACCAGCCCAAAGATTTTTATTTTCCTATAACATCACATCCTAAGGTGTTTTATGCATTAAGATAAATGAACAGTAGCTCTGACAGTTGTTCTGGCTGTAACAAAAGTGATTGTATAATGCACATTTCATATAACCTAAGGCTTTTAATAAACAGATTTTAAAATTTTGTTAAAGTTTAAGAAAGAAAAGTGTACAATTGTTGAAATGGTGAAGTTCTGTATTAGGAGATGTTAATTAAATATTTATGGAAGAAGTCTTGGTTGTCAGCGCTTTGTAACAGTCAGTAAGTTTCCTGACACGGGAGAGTCTTCAGGACAGCAGCCTTTGTCTTTCTGGTTTCTCAGGACAAAGGACAAGCTGCATTTTTTTTTTGTCTTTTTAACCCCAAAGGTGAGAAAGAAGCAATGCTGCTGAAGGAACTCGTCTTTATACTGTAGCTGTTCAATCAATCAGTAACATGTCTACCTTAAAGTAAATCACAGTAAATTTAAACTTTGAATGGTTAAAAAGTGCAGTGTTTTACAATTAAAAATTGTAGTTGTTTTCAAATCGCTGTGGTATAAGTGGAATAACGCACTTTGGATTGTGCTATTATATGAAAATAATATTTATTATGCTGTATATATCTTGTACTCTCTACTAGGCTGCTACTTCTTATGTTTACGCCTACAGCAACTTACATTGTACTCCTTTTGCACTATTGTCACTGGATTCACTTTCTAATAGAACTGTGTACTGGTCGGCGCTGTACTGGGATTTACTGTGCCCATTGGCTGTCTCAGTAGTCATTGTATTGTCTTGTGGTGTCTGCACATTTGCACTTGTGCACATTATTTATAAATTTATGCAATCCTGTAGTTCTGTGTTTTTCTGTGTTTGTGTTTCACCTTCGTCCTGGAGGAATGTTGTTTCTTTCCACTATGTACTAACTGGCTGTATATGTTTGAAAATGACTATAAACTCCACTTTACTTGACTTGACTTG
The DNA here is from genome assembly GCA_037577455.1 of Pangasius macronema. NCBI lineage: Eukaryota > Metazoa > Chordata > Actinopteri > Siluriformes > Pangasiidae > Pangasius > Pangasius macronema. The sequence continues at coordinate 6,929,817 of CM074947.1, forward strand.
ACTTGAAAATAACACACTTACGTTGGGAAATTTCACATAACAGCATAGCCTGTTATTCCTTATTTATACCACAGTGCAGTCGAATGCTGGAATCTGATTGGTCAGAAGGTGTGCATGAATTTAGTATAATGGCTGCTCTTTTATCTCTCTCCCACTGATTAGCCAACTCAGTGCCAGGCATGCGTCCCCATAGCCTGAACCCTCCCTCCTCCTTGTCACACTCGACTTCTCCAATAATTCATTAATTGACTTCCATCTTCCTTATAAGTCGGTTTTGAATAATCAGGTTTTCTTTTTTTTTTTCTCAGTACTGGGAATTCCATCAAAGTGCTCGTATATGGTAATCACACATATTTTACAGATGTGATGGAGAGAGGAAAAGTTGAAATATGCTGGAGCATATCCTGGAGCACAGGAGCCTTAAATTAGACTCAAATTAAAGATCATGTGTGTTCATTTGAATTCACATTTAACCATTTAGCAGATCCTCTTATTCATGAGAATAGTTTACTGTGATTAAAAGGATGTAAAAGTGCATTAGGAGTAAACCTTATTGCAATAAAGGGCAGTGTGTGTTAAAATTGAGGTGTGTGTGTGTGACAGAGAGTGAGTAATGGTCTGCTAGACACCTGTAATTGACTTTATCACTCATTGTCTAGGGGTGCTGGTACCTTCACAAGAGTACATCTGTCTGTTAGATGTAGCCCTTTCCCTTATTTAATTCCTTTGAACATTGTAACCTTTATAGGCCACTTGAGCACCATCCACAGGTTATTTTATAGGATGCTTGAGCCGTATTTATAGGTGTTCAGTCATAAAACATTACAAGACATGGCCAGTCAGACCTCAGGATCAGTAACTGAACTGCGGAAGCAGCAGACTTCTAATCCAAACAGGTTGCATCACTTAATAAACACATAAACATGTTACTTAAATTCAAATCAAAAGTAAATTCACTTACTCAAATTCAAATCAAAATATGACCAGTAATATAATGCAATATTTTTATTAGTAATAAAGAACAGTATTTTGACATTTAGATGATTAAAGGACTATTTTTGGGGGGATGGTTCTATCTGGGAAAATAACAGATTGCCATGGTCCTTGATATTCAAGCAGAGTAGCAGCAACCGCCTCCCAGTACACTAAAGGCTTCAGCTGGGTATTGCTTAGATACCGGGGATTATCAGACAGCATGTCCTCCAGGAAAAGCTTCTCTGGAGTTGGAAGAAACCAGCCAGGCTGTTTAAATCTCCCATCTTCCATTGACAGATTAGAGGCTTGCTTCTTCTGGCTTGAGCTTTTGGTCCTGTAACTGCTGTGGAACTTCAGCTTAGGGATCTCAGATAACCTTGGAGAGTCCTGAGTCTAAAAGAATGAGAAAAAGATTCATCTACAGTGCTTAGATTCATAAAGAGGTTCTGGAAGCTCCTCTAAAAGGGAAACAGTGTTGTACAACTGGGTTCAACCTAGAAAAACCCTTAACCAAATTTAAAGCACTTTCTACCTACACACTGACACTTAAGAGTGTTATTTATATTTATAGCTTTTATTTTATTTTATATTCTAATTTATAGCTGTTATTTCTTCTTTAAGTGAAGTACCTCATTATGTAAATTGACTTTCTGCATAAAATGTGATATATATATATATATATATATATATAAAATCTCTGTTCTGGGGTCCCCCATAGTTTTAGATAGACACTTTTTTTCTGATGGAGAAATGGTAATCTGCATTATACAACTTCACTGTTGACTTCTTACATCTGATTGGTCAGTACAGTAGACATTGACTAATTCTCAACAACATCAGCTCTGATAGTTCTGACTGGAAGGCAAATCACAGGTTATTTTTACTGTGCTTGTTCTAATATGCTTTCGTTATAATAACAGCTAATTCACAGGGACTTGAATGATGGGCGCTTCACATAATCTAAGCCTTTGTAACAATCAGAGGTCAAGCTGTTTAAGTTTTCTCTCTTGGGAAAGTAAAAAAAAAAAAAAAAAATAATCGCTGGCAAATTGCTGTGGTATAAAATGATCAACTTTGAGTACTGTGGTAACTGAAATCTTTCCCATAACAGCACACCCCCAAGTGTTTAATGCTTCACAAAATGCACTGCACTTCATCCTGAGTTTAGACAAAGAACAGCCTTGACCCATTATTTTATTTGGTAGCTCATAGTTTTTCAAATTTATGGGTCCCCCGAGGACCAGTGGTTAGGCCTTGGTGCTTGGTGCAGCCCAGGTTTGATTCCTTGCCATATGCACTCCCAATGCAAGTCCCAAGCCCAGATAAAAGTGAGGAGAATTGTGTCAGGAAGGGCATCCGGTGTAAAAACTGTGCCAAATTAAATATGCAGACCAACGATCCACTGTGGCAACCCCTTACGGGAGCAAGAAGAAGAACAGAAGAAGAACAACAACATAGTTTTTCAGATTTATCCAAGATCAAACACTGTATTTGACTTTAGAATTTAATCAGTCATGTTTGATTGCTGTGATCTCTCGAAGCTGTAGAAAGAGTTCTGATTAAACTCTGACAGGCCAGACATTGTTCCTTTCCTGCTTAAATGAAGATGAATGAGTTGGAGACAGCATCTTTAAGTGTTCTCATGAGAGAGGAGATAAGATCTTTCAGAGCTTTAATGACTCTGTTTTGTCTATTGCGTGTGATTGAGTGCGTTCATTAGGCTGACTGCACCGATAGAGGAATCCAACAGGAGAACACATAAACCACACACACACACACGCACACACAGCAAAGAAGTCAAATGTTCTTTTGGGGATAATATGGAAACACATGAATAAATAAAATAACCAAATCAGCAGGGAAGCTTCTGCAGGTTAAGGTTCTGCACTAGCGACCTTGGAAGCCATGAGACAGCCCTAACCCTGAACTGGTCACCTTTGTGTTTGGATTGATTTCTGCTTCTCTTTTGTGTCACAGTGGATAAAGGCACTTGACAAATGAATAACTGTAAGTTAATTACTTTATATTATTAAATATAAGTGCTGTAGATAACAAAATTATATTTTTACATTTAGGTGAATAATTGTATATCACAACAGTGTTTTATTCATCTAATACTACAGCAATTCACCAATGATTAGATTTTTATTAATTAATTAAGAACCACACTTTCGTTGTTCTTAACAAGTTACAGGGCTTTGCAAAGTTTCCCAGTTTACAGGACAGAGGAGTTTACACTTTTCAGTTTCTCTGTACAATGACAAGCTGTGACAAGCTGTTTTTGAGAGAGAGAGAGAGAGAGAGAGAGAGAGAGAGAGATGCTGCTAAGGGAACAACTGCTTATAGAGGCAATAAAGTACACTGAAAAAATAGAATATGTGGTCAGTCAGATTAACATAAAAAAAAAATTACATAAAAATATCAAAGCCTAACAAGTTTCTAATTACTAGATTGAATTATGTAGTGCGAGCTTCATCAATTCACCTTCACAATGAGATATGTTTAGTGTATTTGATAATAGGACCCAACTTGTCTCTGAGACATTTCACAACATTAAATATTATCTATTAGGGTTGCATGACATTGAAGAAAAATGCGATATGCGAGAACTTGTTAAATAATTTGATATGTGGTACGATAATGTTACAAGTGTGTAAAATCAATTTAAATGATATTTCTATATATATTTATATATTTAAAAACTGAAAATGACATAACCAACATACATGTTTCATGTCCTTATGAGGAATAGAAAGCATTAGCATTGTCTGCTATCTGTGTCGCCCTAAAACTTAGATTTCTCGTAACTTTTTGTAGTATTAAAATCATTCCGTTATCGCAAGCCCTTGCAACATGCATATCACACTATTTATATTTGAAACATTTCGATAACGTCAATATATTGTGCAGCCCTGTTATCTATGAACCATTAAAATGCATGTGTGTCATTAATTAATAAATTAAACACTGTAATCAGATCACTGTGGTATAAGCAGAACAATACATTCCATGGGTTTATACAAAAATAATCCATTTTGTGGCGGTAATGCAACTACGCTTTGCATTGTGCTGCATCACACACCCAGTGGATCACAAACCCATCACATCACACACACCCATCACACACCCCCAGGGAATTATTTTCATATAAACACACGGTTTGTCGGGAATTATTCCTTACTTAATAAGATATACTGTTTGCAGTGTTTCATCTGCTGCTCTCTTGTCCCTTCACATGACTTGTCCCTAAATAAACCTAGTTACATCCTCTGTAGAGTCTTCATTTATGGCTGTGTATACATGCTTTTTATAAGCCTGTCTCAAATCACGCATTTTGCTACATACTACTGTATACAAATCATACTCTACCATTTTGTACTAAGCAGAAATCAAATTACAGATTTATGAATCATGAAATTTGAATTCACAGCGTTCACTGCACCAACTGCCAGTTTTTAAATTGAAAAGCATAAATAACATACAACAGATCTGAAAGGTAATTTTCAGTAAGCATTCATCCCTGATGGCCACTTCACTTCCACTACACAGTGCAGGCTGCCACAGATAAGACCTCCCACACTTCACCTTTAGGTCCTAATACATCATCCAGGCCTTGACAACACCTACTTTGTGTTCTGTTTTTCAGTGTGAACACATGAATTGTACTAAAAGTGGCCTAATATATACTGGAAGGATGAGAGGGACAATGGCAGCTTCACTAACATCCTTACTGTAATTCTATCTCATCTGGTTAGTAACCATGACAACTGCAGTTTTGAACTTATTTAGCACAACAGCTATTATAAAACAACAGTAACTAAGTGTTTTTATTTTATCTTGACTCCTTAACTTAACTATGATTACAAAACCATCCAAAATTCCCCAAATCCCCTATTAAATGTGCTAACTTTAGCATAACACTAATGCGGACTTAATTTCCATTTTAAGGTTTTTTTGTTAGTTAGTTTGTTTGTTTGTTTGTTTGCTCCATTGTGTGGAACAATAGCTTGCTTACTAGCAACAAATAACATCAATTCTGACTGGTCAGAAAGTGTTGATTAATTTTAAATCTTAACTATTAACTTACACTTAATTAAGTGTTGATTAATAGCAATTCTGACAGTAGTTCAGCTGTAATTAAATCCACAGGTTTATAATAATGTGCTTGTTCTAATACATTGCTGTTTCTATAGTAACAAATTACACAATGGTTTGTATATTGTGTTCTACACATAATTTAAGACTAATAATAAACTGATTTTATTTAACAAAGAAAAGCTTTCTGTGAGGAGACATTCATGTAGCATTTTTGGAAGGAGTCTCCAGTGTCAGCACTGTGTGATAGTCAGGGGTAATGCTGTTTTCCAACATGGGAGGACTTTAACGTGCTATATTTCTTGTCTTATTAATTCTAAAGACAGAGAAGCAGACACTCTTTATAGCTGTTATAAAGAGAGAGACAGGAAATGGACATAACTGAAAATAACTTGTTTTGTGGATAAAAAGTATGGTGTGTATTTCTATAATGAACAAAAAAAAATTAAAATCCTAGTACATTGGAGACATACTGTATCTATTGTAACACCTAATTCACACAAACTAATATGGTGGACACTCCACTCCAAGACTAATAATCAACAGAATAACAAAATGTGTTATTTACCAAAATAAAATATATAATTGTTAATATGATGAACTTTTCTCTTAGAATACAGTTCCATAACATTTAGGAAAGGAGTCTCCAGTGTCAGTGCTTTGTAACAGACAGAGTTATGTTACTGTTACAACCCCAAAGTTGATTATTTCTAATGATATTATAGCACATCCTGAAGTAATTTCTTTCTCACATACCACAACAATTTGCCAGTAACAAGTAAGGCATGTTGTATGTTTTATTGGTTTATAGTTAATGTTGTGAAACATCCAGGGAAAAAATGCTAGTTCTTGTTATCACTATAAACATTCTTTTCCTCACCAGCCTCTTTTTTTTTTACTCTCCTTGAGTTAATAAAACACACAAAAAATGCAGCTTGTCAGGTTACTGAGAAACCACAAAGTTCAAAGTCCTCCATTCTGAAGACTTTCCCACATTGGAAAACGTTAAGGAACAGCTTTACCTCTGACCGTTACAAAGCATTGACAGCGAAGAGTCCTAAAAATGTTAAATTAACATCTACTTACAGAATATCAACAGTTATATGTTCCTTTTTAACGCATTTGTATGGACCATCCACCATACATGTCACTGTGAGTGAGTTGTTACTATAGAAACAATAAGTTTCTATATTTTTCTGTATATAATTAGTGCATCACGAGTGCATTAATGCATTAATATAAACTTGTGATTTGAATTACACAAAATGAAGATCTTCATGAATCTTAATGTAGGACAGAATGTAGGATAGGAGTTTTCTATAATAGGGCACCTATTTTTTATTTCATTGTGCCACCTTTTGATTTATTAACACAGAAGAAAAGAGGAGAATGAAGCGAATGAAGGGGTGAGAATGATGAATCAAAAGGTCTGACAGGTGGTTTTATTAGTGCTGGTGGGCTGCAGATGGCCTGTGGACAGCAATTTGGTCGCTCCTGTTCTAAAGGTCAGGAAACGTGGAACATTTTTATGAAGCAGAATGAATGTTACGTTTTAGTGGCTCTTTTGTTGCTCTGTGCATAGCATGTCTTGTGCACAGAAATGCTCAGAAAATGATAAAGACTTTGCTCAAAACACTGATGTCTCAGTTTATACAAACCTACATTAGGCTAGATCGCTTATTGCCACTAATTCCACCATGGTGCTAGTGTTTATAGTAATTACAGTCATTTTTAAATGATTACAAGCAACATTAAGCTGTGCTGCTATAATTCTGTAACATATAACTAATATGATTGCAATTATAATCAGTACCACTGAGGGAATTACAGCTGATTAGTGTACATTTAGCTTACTTTGTTTTTACTTTGTTCTGCAGTTTATGGCCTGAGCAGCATCCACCATGTTTTACTGGAACATAACACATTTATGGAACTGAGTCTTAATATAGTAATATAGTTTTTACAAATGTAAAAGCCAAGTGTTTGAATTTAAATGGTTTAAAAAAGCACTAAAGTTCCTCAGACACATTGTAGCTGTTAATCAGTAGTAGGAGAGATGCAACCTAAGACTGAAGGTTAACTAAAATGTGTGTGTGTGTGATTGGGGGATCGGTGGTGTAGCAGTGGAGGTCATGTGTATCGTATGTGTATCTTGTTCAGATTAACCTAACAAGAAAATTTACCCTTAGGAGGTTATTCATTAGCGCAGTCAAAGATTCTGTTAAATCGACTGATAAAAACATATAATTAAGCAATATCACATGAGTAAGATTGCAGTAATACTGAATATTAGCATAGTAAGGTAATCACAGCAGCTAATCTCAGCTGTGCCAATATTCAGGATAACAGAGCGGTTGAGAGTGTGATATTACTTTTACAAAACAGCTCTATAAATAAAAAAACCTAACATTTCAGACACAATATGATGCAAAAACAAATAAATTATTTGGTCATATTGTGTCTGAAGAAGCCACACTCACTGACAGCTTACACTGATCTGTACATTCCTGTTAAACCCAGTGCACCCAGTGAAAATCTCTTCTTCCTTTTCATCTTTATTTTAAGCCAGAAGTTATATTCATGAAAAATGAATCATTTACCATGTCTACTGATAATGTCACTAGCTCTACTGTAGTAATAGTTACAGTGAGACTGCTGCTAGAACTGGATTTTTACCGATAAGTGCAGTGATACGTCACGGTGCGGTTATACTAAGTATAAGCACTCCGGGAACTCCACTCATCCAATCAAAGTAGTGGAAAGAAACTGACTATTGTATAAAACAGGAAAGTTTTCACTGGAAATGTCACCATATGTTCAATGTTTATTCATTTATTTAACTTTGTACATTTTAATTTAGTTTGTCTTATTTATTTATTTATTTATTTATTTATTTAACTACCCATAACCATATTAAGATACTGTAAATAAGTAAATAAAGCTTTAAGATACTGTACATAAGTATAAAATGCTTCAAGATACTGTAAATAACTGAATAATAAAGCACAAGTTTAAGTAGTTTAAGTATTGCCTGTCTATCTATCTATCTATCTATCTATCTATCTATCTATCTATCTATCTATCTATCTATCTATCTATCTATCGTCCTTTGTCAATTCCACTTTTCCTGAGTCTGAAGGACTAAGTAAACAGTAGAGCATGAGAACAAGTGTTCTTTTGGTTTTATGCAATGGTTTTGGAAAACACAGAAAACAGCAAAGCAATGAAACCCTAAAGCATTGTTTTAATTATATATTTTTTAATATTACCAGGTTCCTAACATTTTCCCCCAGTGGTAAGAACAAATTAACAGTGCTGTATTTTAACAATAAAGTAGAAGCACTTGTCACTAGAATATAAACTAAAAACTGGTCAATTTACTACATATTCTTTTTATCTGACACCTTAACTATACTTTGGGGAGATGATAAACACACACACACACACACACACACACACACACACACACACACACACACACACACACACACACACACATCTTTTTATAACAGAAGAAAAACACTAGCAGATGTGCCAACTTAAGCTTAAATATTAAGCATCACTAATGGCATCTCTGAACTCACAACAACATTAATGAATCTCCAAAGACTGACAAAATTACCCACAAAAACTAGTCAGCTTCAGATGGAGTTACTGCTACAACCCTGAAGTGTGTTACACAAAGTGTGTAAAAAAAAGGTTTTGGACATCCCTATGACCTTCAGTACCATTTCTTAAATATAACCCTGCCTCAAACTTGACTCCATCATGATGCATTCATTTACTGTGGAGGGAAAACTGTGCAGGAACAATCTAAGCAAAAGAGTTTTGTGAACCAGCTAGGCTAGCTTAGTCATGCCATTTAACCTCAACTCAGCAAATCACATCAAAGCTAGTCTAACCTGGCATTAGCCATGAAAACAGGATAGCTTAGTTAAATCTATACACTTAATGCTAATAACTTAGTGAAACTTACCTCAGCATGCTTTCTAGGACAAAGACAAATTGGCCCGATTCTTGATAGGTTTTTTTTCTACACTGATGAATTTGGATGGATGTAAACTGAACTGATTGGGGGCTAAAATGAAATGATTAGATGTTAAACTGAGCATATAGTCATTGGCTGGATGAAGTAAGAAGAGACTGTCGGGATTTGTAGCAAGATTTTTTTCAAGGATGAAATAAAATGTTTTTTTTTTCTTGTATGTTTCTGTAACTTTTTTGTATTTTTGTGGTGTAGTTTTTGTTTTATTTTTTTGTAATTTTGTGGTGTGGTGCAGTATTTTTGTAATTTTTTGTAACTTTGTGCTGTAGTTTTTTGTAACTTTGTGCTTTAGCTTTTGTAACTTTGTGCTGTAGTTTTTTGTAACTTTGTGCTTTAGCTTTTGTAACTTTGTGCTGTAGCCTTTGTAACTTTGTGCTTTAGCTTTTGTAACTTTGTGCTGTAGCCTTTGTAACTTTGTGGTGTAGCTTTTGTAACTATGTGCTGTAGCCTTTGTAACTTTGTGCTGTAGCTTTTGTAACTTTGTGCTGTAGTTTTTGTAACTATGTGCTGTAGTTTTTCTGGAACTGAATTCTGTAACTTTAGGAGTTCCTCTTGATCAAGCTCAGCTGGTTTCAAACTTCAGTTGTGTGTCTGTAAAAGGGATGAACTGTTGTTTGTTATGTGAGCTATGGGCTGAAAAGTCTCCTCACTGGTCTGTTTTAAGTCACTGAGCTTTGCACTTTTTTTCACTATGCAAGTCTAAAATAATGAATATATGTTTTGTTAGGCCTTTGTGGTCTGGTTTTCATTCAGTGTGCAGACAGCCTCTACCTTGGATTTTGAACTTTTTCTGGCTTCACTCACCTGTGGACATATTTACCTCATTTGATCTTAACCACATATCCAGTGACTGACATTACGGACACAATATGGCCAAATAATTTGTTTATTTTTGCTCCGCAAATGGAAATACTATAGATCTCAAAGATCCGGTGAAATTGGCTTCCCTTCTTCCTGTTCATCTTTATCTGACGTTGCGTTCATATTTTAAGTCAGAAGTTATGTTCAGGAGAAATGTATCCTTTGCCATGTCCAGTGATGATGTCACTAGCTCTACTGTAGTAACAGTTTCAGTGAGACTGTTGGAAATGTAACTAAGTAGGAGTATTCGATTTCAATAATACTCAAGTATAAATAAACCAAAACAATGCTTAAGTAGAGTGACAAAGTATAATTACATAATTCCCCTGGTTACTGACCGCTTTGTGGTTCCTGGTTCTCCTCTCAGTCCTGGGGATCCTGCGGCCCCTTGAAGCCCCTGACTCTACTGTGTGTGAAATCACCGAGCATGTCAGCTTTTCATCGCCATCATTATATAACCCAGAGTTAATGCGTCTCTCCATGCGTCTGGGAAAGTTTATCGTGATGTTAATGGTAGGTTCTGCTTGGATTATCCCAAATGCTCGCTGTCATTTGTGTATTGAAGGAATTCTGTTGCTGTTATTATTCAAAGTGGCTGACTAAGTTCACATGAATGCTTAGATTCATCTACCAGCTCTTTTTAAATATATTTACTACATTGTTATTTATAATAGCTAATGAATTAGTTTGTTTATTTATTCGTTTTCATTTATTTAAAAAAATAATAATTAAAAAACTGAACTGAACAGGAATGAGCTCAGTCAGTGTGTTTAATGTCCATCAACAGAATTCATTTTTAATCCATTACTAACGAGTATATACGCTTATATTTTTGTTCATATTCAAATTTCCGCTCATATAAATGTATAATCATTGTGCAAGAGCAGTTTCCCGTTAGTGCGTGGATTCTTCCCATTTGCCCAAATCTCTGTTACTTTGAAACGGCTGAGCCGAGAGTTATGGGAAATGTAGTCTTTCCTGCTCGACCGCGCAATATAAAAGAATAAAGCGCCAAGAGATTTGAAACTACATTTCCCAGAATGCACTTGGCCCGGGACGCCGGGAAGCATGTGATTGTTGCTCTTCCTGGATGTAACGGGAGCTGAGCGTGTAAAGCGCACAGCTTTGTATACCTGTGACCTGTTCTAGCCTGAGCTGTTTGTTTGTCGTTGTTTGAAGCATGAAGCTGTGTGGTTTGGTTGTGAGCTTTTGCCTCAGTGTGGGAGTAATGGCGGGGAAATACTCGCGAGAAGTGAATGAGCAGAAGGAGGTGAATGACGGGAGAAATGGCGTGGAATTTCGTATAGCGAAACTGAACCAGGTTTGGGAGAAAGCAAACAGGGTGAGTGGCTTGTGTCAGGAAATATTATTTCAGAGATTATTATTATCATTTTGCACAGTAGCGTTAACCTGCAAGCCGCGTTTTGCTCAGGGGTTCATCTTAACACACCTTATACAGTAATAAAGTGCACTGGAGTGAGATCTGAGTGAGCTTTCAGTAAAGTCTGAGAGAGGTCTGATGGAGATCTCAATGAAGTTTGAGAGAGGTCTGAGGGAGATCTGAATAAGATCTGAGGGGAGCTCTCAATGAAATCTGAGAGAGGTCTGAGGGAGATCTGAGGGAGCTCTCAATGAAGTCTGAGAGAGGTCTGAGGGAGATCTAAATAAGGTCTGGGGGAGCCCTCAGTGAAGTCTGAGTGAGGTCTGAGGGAGATCTGAGGGAGCTCTCAATGAAGTCTGAGAGAGGTCTGAGGGAGATCTAAATAAGGTCTGGGGGAGCCCTCAGTGAAGTCTGAGTGAGGTCTGAGGGAGATCTGAGGGAGCTCTCAATGAAGTCTGAGGGAGATTTGAGGGAGCTCTCAATGAAGTCTGAGAGAGGTCTGAGGGAGATCTGAATAAGATCTGAGGGGAGCTCTCAATGAAGTCTGAGAGAGGTCTGAGGGAGATCTGAGGGAGCGCTCAATGAAGTCTGAGAGAGGTCTGAGGGAGATCTAAATAAGGTCTGAGGGAGCCCTCAGTGAAGTCTGAGGGAGATCTCAGTGAAGTCTGAGTGAGGTCTGAGCAAGATCTGAGAGAGGTCTGAATAAGTTCTGAGTGAGCTTTGAATGAACTCTGAATAGAGCACTGAATTGAATTGAATATATTAAGCTAATTTTTCAAATGCACAGTATATAGTGATATTCTGGCTATTTATTGGAGCCCTAAAGCTTTTATTATCATTCCTGAACTTTACAGAATGCATTAGGCCAAAGTTAACATCTACTTGTTTTTGAGTTGTTGAGATTTAAATTAAATTCATTCATTTCAAGTGACCAGTCAAACCAGCTGATCACTATAAGAGCTCAGCAATAAATATAACACCTTTGATAGTGGAGTTTTGTGATTTCGTGTTTGAAAAAACATTTTAACAACCACTGAATAAAGTAAGAAATGAGGGCTGTATGTAGTGCACTATATATCCTATTCAAGTACTCATCCTGGAGTTTGTACTTGCCAAATATAACATATCTGATATATCAGGTACTTGATAACTAGCTCATGAGCTGAATGTTTGGAGTAGAGAACTTGAGAAGTTGCAGGACAGTGAGATTCGAGGGTTAAGAATCCCTCACTTATGTGTCATGCTGTCATAATTATTAGACTGTACATTTTCCTCTGAGAGCTAATCAGGTGTTTTTAAACTGCACATCGACCTTGTTTGTCTTCCTTTTCCTCCTACAGATGCAGCTCACCCCAAGGCGGCTGTCTGAGCTCCACAGTGACTTGAAGATTCAGGAGAAAGACGAGCTTCAGTGGAAGAAGTTGAAGGCAGAGGGACTAGATGAGGACGGCGAGAGAGAGGCCAAGCTCAGACGCAACTTTAACAGTAAGACCGCACAAAACTGGTGTTTCAGTGTTTTCTTTTTTTCTTTTCTTTCGAAGATGGAGACAATACAAGGCCTCAAAATAGTCGCTGGTTCAAGAAGACCTCTGGAGTGAAAACTCTTCATAAAACTTGTCAGGGAGCCCAGAATTCTGAGATCTGGATCAACACACCGACAATCTTAAGACACCTCAGTAAACACTCCACATCTTCCTAATTAGTCATTTGAGTCACGGAGCTTACCCACCAGCCCAGTAAACCTCACGCTCTTCCGCAATAGTAGAACTAATGATTAAGTCATCACTTGGACCACAGAGGTTCCAACATCTCCGGGTTAGCCAAAAGCATTTAGAGGAGTTACATGGTTACGCTTTTCTGCATTTTTAGATAAATCTGAAACAATCTGTAGATAAGCAGAACAAACGAATAAAATTTGCAGCAGGAAAACCGATTCACTGGAGAGGAGAAGATCGTGTTACACTTTTACGAATAAGCGAAGTCCAACACGAATGAAATCGAAACGCGGTTGAAATAAATCCACTTAAATTATCTGTGAAGTCGCAAGTCTTGTGAGTCAGTAGAAAACGAGTGGGTGGGACTGCAGTGGGAGCTGCTTATTATGAAATATCAGTTTCACAGGCCTTAGTCTAGCTGTTTTCTTACTGTTGCTTGGTGAAAATCTGGAAGGAAAAAAAAGCCGTCTTGTCCACTGACATTTGTTAGTATGTCAGGGTTTTTGTGGTAAAATTCTATTTTATCTTTCTACCTGCTAGGATTTCATGCTAGAAATGTTGGCAACACTGAAGCTTTGAAGTGTCCACAAGTAAAAGTAAATATAACCGCATAATTCGTTAATTCAAGAATATTCGCTTTCATAGTCATCCTGGCCAAGTACGGAATGGATGGTAAGAAGGACAACCGTGCCTTGGACAGCAACAACCTGAAAGAGCATGAGGCCAAACTGGGAGAAATGTTTGATGACCCCAGACTGGACAAACTGTGGAACAAAGTGAGTCATGATCTCCTAAAGCTTCCTTCCTCATAAGGGTTTCGTTCAAAGTAGATCAAATTTCTCTCACCGATGAATCATAACTGTAGGGACATTTTCAGTTTGTATGTTATCTGTTCATTTTTTTTTTCAGGCCAAGTCTTCAGGAAAGTTCTCCGAGGAGGAGCTGCAGAGCCTGCGCAAAGAGTTCGAGCATCACAAGGACAAGATCCATGAGTACAACATCGTGATGGACACAGTGAGCCGGACTGAGGGTGAGCTGAGTGCGTCACTACATGCAGAAAACTAAACAAATAGCTTCAGAAGCAACTGCAGCATGTCTCATGAAAAATGGAACAAAACCAAAAGGGGAAAGCTTTCTGTGTGTGTTTTGTCAACGGCAAAAACACAAAGAGCTTTATAAAGTCGTGATCAGCTCCCGGGAATAAACTCGCTCATTTCATCTGTCAGGTGTATGAGCTATGAAAATAAGCACCTCTGTACACACCTCTATAAAGCTTCTAGAGGTAAATGAATAACAGTGATTATGTCAGTTCAGCCAGCAGCAGGTGACACAGATGGTGTTTAAACATGGGGACGTGACAAGAGCTCAGGACGGAAACACACAAACCAGATCCTTAAAAAATGCGACCTCATAAGACTCTTCTCAACAGTGCCTTTTTATGTAAAATGGCAGATAAGTCCATGTGCATTTAGAATGATTGACAGTTGTGCAGGTGTTTTGTGTACTCCCCCATCTCATGTCTGTAATCTCTGTGTGTGTGCGTGTGTGTGTGTGTGTATGTGTGTGTGTGTGTGTGTGTGTATGTGTGGCCTCGAAGGGAATGCTGAAAGGAGGAACTGCATTTGTATCATTTTGAGTTTCAAAACCTGAAAAATTGCCTTTTTGGTACTGTGCTTAAAATATGCACTGAATACATTATGCTATTATCAAATTACTTCTTGAATGTATTAATTTTTTGGTTGAAGGCTGAACAGCATCCTATCTTCCACACGGACCTAGCGCTTGAATCCAGCACTCACTGCTCGAGTTGATCACGCTGGAGCAGAGAGCTGTTGTTTCCTGTAGGAACCCGGTTTATAACGCGCTCTTGACCATGAGCTCCTTCGAGCAGCTATTGAGTGACTTACAACTGAGCTCCTTACAAAAGAACAGAACATAATCTTGCATTGTGTAACATTTTGCAGGTTTTTGTTTTTTTTTAACAAATACTTGCATGCATTTAGCAATACTGAGTTTTTTTGAAACTTCTTCACACAGCACAACAGCGGTCTATGTGAGCTGAACTATGAATCATTTTTCATTGCGTTGACACAAGGCATTGAATAAACGCAGTGTTCAACATTCATCAATTCTTTCCTCACTAAACCTCAGGAAACCAACTCCAGGAAAAAAGCTTTTTGTACCTAGAGCACATTTTTCACATTTATATTCTATTTTCAGGACTATTCAGTACAAGCTGAAAACCAAACAAACCTGAACTTGGCTCCATATATTCTTACTGCTGTGATTTTTTATTATTATTTATTTATTTATTTATTTTTTTTATGTGACAGATGAATAAATTTTTCCACATGAAAAAAAAGTATTACATCAAAACAATTATTTGAAAAAGTAATTAAACTACAAGACAAAATGGTAGTGATGGAATATATTTTGTTCATACAGGAGTGATGGACTCATCTGGACCAATAAATTTTGGTCATCACTTTTCTGTGTGCTCTTTAGCTCTTGGTAGATATCTTACATCTCTGTGTTTCTATTGGAGGTGTAACAATCTGCAAAAATCCAAATTCGATGCGATACAGCGGTGTCTTGGTACGATAC
>CM074947.1:6945592-6977762 GCA_037577455.1 Pangasius macronema
TCTGTGTTTCTATTGGAGGTGTAACAATCTGCAAAAATCCAAATTCGATGCGATACAGCGGTGTCTTGGTACGATACGTTTTCGGTAAAAATAAGCATTGCTTGAATGTGTGCCTTTGGTTTCCATTTTCAATTGATTAAAACCTCCTTCAACCTCATAAAAGTACAATAACGACATAATAATAATGACAGTGTTTGTGAGATCCTTTCAGACTCTTAGAAGCACATAATGAAACAAGTGTGTGGACAGGTGTTCAATAGAGTGAAGGGTTGCCAGGTCTCAAAATGTACTCCCCTTCTTCTTCTTCTTCTTCTGGCTTTTCCCTTCAGGGGTCGCCACAGCGAATCATCACTCTCCACCTATCCCTATCTNTTCCTCTTCGCCTCCTGCCTGGCAGCTCCATGTCCAACATTCTCCTACCAATATACTCACTCTCCCTCCGCTGAACAAAATTTGCTCCTGAATTACTATTAAAACCTGTAATGTGTTGTACTACAGTGCTGTTGAATTCTCAATTCTGATTGGTCAGAAGGTGTTGATTTACAACAACAACTCTGACTGCACAGGTTTAAGAAGTTTTCCAAGAAGGTTTCCAGTCTTATTGTTTCTGTAATAACTAACAACTTGCACAGGGTTGTGTATGGAGGATGCTCTATATAAACGGATTTTTAAAAAAATATATCTAAATACTGATTTAGTGAAGTTTTCACTGATGCAAATTTTATTTAGCATTTTATGGAAGGAGTCTCCAGTGTCAGCACTTTGTAACAGTCTGAGGTAAAGCTGTAACTCAAGATTTCTGCTGTGGGAAAGTCTTCAGGACGGAGCAGTTTGCACTTTGCTGTGTCAGCAGCAAACCGATATCGTGAAGCAATTTGAATCATAGATGTTCCACAATATTAAATGTAATGATGAATGGATGAAATATGCAGGTTGTTCTAGTAGTATGTAGTATAAGGGAAATAAAACACTTCAATATGTACTATTATAGGAAGACTTTGGGCTGCATCACCTCACCCCGTAGTTCATTACTTTCCTGTAACAGCATGCCCCTGTGTGTTGTATTCCTTATATAATAAGGGTGTAGCTTTAAATCACGATTATTTTTCCTCTCTCTTTGTCTGTCAGAAGTCCATAAGAATGTGATTTCTCCACTGGGGGGAGAGGAGAAGATGTCCAATCTACATGAGAAACACACAGACCTTAAGCAGAGGATGAGGGACCTGAACCAGGGCTTTGAGCGTCTGCGTAAAATCACACATGAAGGCTTCGACAGTGACAACGGTGCTTTTCTGCTTCTGTTATATTACTAGTTTGTGTAATTAAACCGCCCTCTCTGTCTGCCACCAGGGAACCAATGCATTAACATGTCGTTTTACTGTTTTGACATTTACTTACATCATTATTTTATTCTCTCTTTTTATATTCCTGCAGAGTTTAAGGAGCCCAGGGTTATAGAGTTGTGGGAAATGGCCAAAAGATCTAATCTTAGTGAGGATGAGCTCGACTCTCTCAAGGTAACATGTTTCTGAAGACACACACACACACACACACACACACACACACACTTACGCTCACACACTGTGAGGTTCATTTCAGGGCCAAGAGTTCTGGAAAAGCTCCAGGGAAGAGCTACAGAGAATGAATCTTGAGTGTAAACTGTATGAATCATTAATAGAAATATATTTGTGAACAACTTTTTTTATTATGAGAAAGTCAACATTGGGGTTTAGAAGTTCAATGCGAATACTCAATTCAAAACAAAAATGCAAAGTCTACAGTACAGTCTGTGTTCCATTCAAACCAACACACTGGAGGTAGCAGTTAGAGAGAAATGCCTCAGTGAACTGATTAATCCACTAAACTGTCAAACGATCAAGTAACCGATCAATTATTAGGGGGTCCAAGCACTGAAGCTGCTGGAACACTATTGTTTTTGCTCAGGTTTTTTAAAATTCTTTTTTCTCCCATAAAACAAATTGTGCAGACCAAACCATAAGACACAGAGTCTTGAAGTTTGTCAGTAGGCAATCCTATATAGGTTTTACATTTTAGCTTATATCTCATGAACCGGATATCCCATAACCAAAATTCTCCCCAACACAAAAGCCTCAAGAAGCACTTAACTCCACCCATTAGGAAGTGTAGCTAATTTTGCATAATATGCAAAACCTGCTTTTGTGAACTAGTCCTAGACATTTTCACAAAATTGGTGTCAAAATACTCAGCAATTTCTGAACATTTGCAAACAACATGGCTGCCAAATGCTAATCAATTCTAGCAGGGCAGAGCCTAAATGACTCAAACAGCTGTAACTCATGATTGGTTGATGCATTCGCACAAAGCAAAGTTTGGGGTGTGGTCATCAATAAGGGTCGAAGTTAAGTTCAGATAACTGATTCCCGGGAAACCATATGTCAGGTTGAGTTGAAATTTGGGGTACTGTGTCTCTGTGCTAATATGTAAGTGGATTTTTAGTAATGTATGCTGTCAAAAACCTGGCCGCTGCCGAATTTTCACACAATTAACACTGAGCTACTGTCACAAAATGTGATAATTATATTCATCTGGGATCTTTACTGCCAGTAGGAGGATTGGCAACTTTAAATTTATAGGTGTGAATGAGAAAGCTGGCACAAACTGAGCCCTGGGATAACTTGTAGTATCTCTTCTCATTTTAGTCTCAGTAAATGCATGATCTTATTGCCCAGTAAACACTCACGAGGCTGGTCAAGTGCCAAAGTATCAATTTTTCATTGTCTTGACATGGAGACAGACATGTTGATATTTCACTAAAGCTATATTAGTCTAATTGATGAACAAGTGACACCATGAAAACACATAGTGACAGTGCTATGTAGCAACAGTTAAGACTGGTAAATGAAAAACACGTTTTTATAATGAAGGATGTTATAATTTGTAGTGTGTAGCAGTGCATAACTCATAAAATAGCACATTAAAAAAATAATTGTACCACAGGGACCGCAGTAAGCCTACATGACATATGTGTTGCAATACATGTTGTACATACAGTTATGTTGAACAGTCTGAGACCACTAGGGAAAATGCTTGTTTGCCATTCTTTTTCAGTTTAACACAAAGATTTTCATGATTAAGAAGAATTTAAAAAATATTTACATGTATTTCAGAGTTTCTTCCTATTTGCTATAGTGTTATAGAGCTACAGTGTGCTCTCAAGTTGGCATGAACTCCACAGGTTTGTGCAAAACCTGATGATCCGTGTCAGATCAAATCCATCGGCCTGTCATGGGCTTCAATGGAAGGGATAAGACTCATGGAAAGTCTGACCTTTTATACAAAGGAGTTAACATGGTCAATATCACGAACTTGCTTACATTTTAAATAGTGACCTAGAAATAGTGTAGAATCGTGTTAATGTATAGACAAGATGTTGCATATTTCCTGTTTTTTGTTATAGATTTTTAAAAATTGACATAACTTTGTTTATTTCCAGTTTTAAAAAAATCCCAGATTTTCATTATGGTCTCAGACTTTTGGACCCTACTGTATATAATGTTATTAAAGTTCATGTGGGTCATTTGTTTTTGAAGTTTTAAATGGACCAGATTTGTGGGATGTGTGTTAAATAAACCTCCTGGACATTCTCCGAGGAGCAGAGACGAGTGTTTATTCATTGGCCATTTTGATCACTGACATGAAGTAAAGTGAATGCCTGTGAGTTGGCAAGTGATGTTGCCAGACTTGGTGATCAGTGAATGGAAATATTGCTTTAAAGCCTTTAAAGGGGAAAATGAAGGTGGCAGACGAATGCATCAAACTGGCCAGCTGAGTGCTACAGTGACTCTAATGTGCTGAATTATTCATATAGTTGGTTCAATGTGTATAGCAGTGTACCAGTTATCCCATTATACTGTAGGAAAAAAGACAGGTTATTCATACATCTTCTATCTATGGCAATCCCATAAATGACTGGCAGAAACTTGTAGGTCCTGAGGTTTTACAGTCTAGATGTGCTGAACTAGTGTAGCATCCCCAGACACTGAGGGTTCCTGAGACATTGACTACTCTCTATTCCATCACCAACAAACTTGCATGATTGAAATTGAATGCGTAATTTATTTGTCGAATCATGTGAATGTCTTATTATATTAAAGCAGCTGCACTGTTAGGTGGTTGTAAGAATGTGGTTTATATTGGGTTCAGGAGGAGCTGAAGCATTTCGAGACAAAGGTAGAGAAGCACCACCACTACCAGGAACAGCTGGAGTATTCACACCAGAAACTGCAGCACATAGAGGCCATGGGTGATAAGGACCACATCATGAGACATAAGGAGAAATACAACACCCTTGCAGAGAAAGCACGAGAGATCGGATACAAGGTAGGATTGAGTTTTGAGGGACAAACGTTAAACACACATACGGACACACAACGTAGCTTCGATATGCCTAGAGTCTGTTACCGTTATTGATTAATAAATGAAGTTTTGGTATTCTCCTTTTGCACACTCTTTGTAGAGTTTATATTGATGAAATAACCAGTGTTTCCAGTCAGTCTTAGCACCATTACTGGTTCAGGACTGTTACATTTAACTACTTTTCTTTAAGATTGGAAGCAATATGAAGATAGTACCACTCTTGTCTGTTTTTCCAGATGAAAAAACATTTGCAGGATATAAGCAACAAAATCTCCCGAAATGGATTGCAGCACAATGAACTCTGAGCATGACCTCCTCTTCTCACCATGACAACACTGAAAATCCTTCATTTCCATATGTGTTGATTATAGTGTGGGTGCAGTCATTGATTTGTGAAAGGTTTGTTTAAATCATTTCAGTGTTCACAGAACATTTGTGAATCTATAGCACTGATATTTTTAAATGTCATTGCATGGCTTGTATTGGGTCCACTGTAGGTAGTGGTAGCAAACCCTGTTTGTCAGTTTAGGTACGAAAACATGTGTACAGTATGTTACATTTTAAGTCCAATCATTATTTTTGAGTATTTAAGCTGCTGAAGTCATTCCCACAGGAGGGGTACAGGTTGAACTTTGAAGGCATCAGTACTTCTTTCAGAAATATTTTGAAATGCTCATTGTTTTCATGAAATTCCACTTATTTGATAATGTAATCTCTGTAAATAAAAGATGATTGTTCGTTCAGTTTATTAACTCCAGACTATATAATTGATTGAAGGATGTTTTTATCTTAAGTGACTTACACATGGGCCAAAATCAATTTAAGCCGTTGAGAAATTGAGGGTTAGGGGTCTCGCTCATGGACCCAAAACAAGTACTTGATAGGTTCTTCCAGGCTAAAGATGGCTTACCAATTGAGCCTCCACTTGAACTCTGCCAGTCTTTCAGTATTTGGTGAGGGGTCTGGTTCTGTCACTGCCAGTTTGCATGTCCTTATGGCAGACTCGGAGGAAGCAGTGACAACCACCCTGAAGATGGCTGAGTAGGGTTGGATGCAACTGATTCCACAACATGGAATACATTTTTTGCACTGCTCCCGTGACTTGGCTTTCAGATTAGAAGTTTTCATAGCTGCCCAGGCAATTGTGGTGCATGCTTTGGCTAATATGATGATTCATGAACAGGTCAATTTTGAAAATATGCCTACTGTTGATGCTTGTGCTCTGCTTAAGTGTTAAAGTGATCACTCCCTAGGGCATATGTTACTGCAATGAGTGTGGCATTATAGCAGTCCCTCGAATCTGTATGGTAGTTTTTTCACACATCATTCCTGACAGTACAGCACCCAAGCCATTATATTAGGCAACTTACTACCAACTTAGTTTATAGGCATTGTCAAGTGTGGTTGCCACAATCTGCACAGCCTGTTGTGTGTAACTGAGCCTTGTGCAACCTGGCTTTTGTGCCAGGGTCGTTCTTGGACCTGCTGCAAAAGAAACCCCAGACAGGAGGCTGCAAAGCCAGCGTGCCAAACAGACCATACCCTAGTCCTGTCTTCCATAGCCTACAGGATTAAACCTGCCTCACACATCCTATAGGTTGGGTTGAGAAGAAGCATTAGTGCCCCTCATCTACACTGGGGGGATGGCCCTAGATAGCACCTTCCAAACAAAACAATAGCATAGCGCACACACACCTGAAGTGTGCTGGTGATTGGGTCAGTGGGTCCTGATGAACGTATCACAGGATACAAATCTCTCTCTTGCCCCCAGCTTTTTGCATCTTCACAGCCTTGTTGATGATAGGCCCCATCAAAGGATTCCAATTTAAAAATCTGCCTTTTCGTCTCTCCCTAGCACCATGAGGTTTTCAAGGTGCGTACAGGCCTTGTCTCATCTGATGGCCAGTGGCATGAAGATACTGTCATATTTGGCTCCTGTTTATCTCCACTCATATACTGCACTGGTCAGGCTCACAATGAACTCGNGAAGTGTTCCCTAGACTCTCATGGTTCCTTCACTGAGAATGCTAAACAGTCCATAACCTCAAAATATGGTGCATATTAGTACCTTTGAGCATCCAATGTGGTCCTAAATTCTTTTTTTTTTTTTGTGAGTTCTCAGATATTGTCAGATGCTTGTCGACTCGGACAACATTGTGATGCAATGGTGCAGCAGATGCACTGTCAAAGACTGTGCATACGTTTAGAGGAGTGATATCTGCACCCGAATATGGTAGCCCAGATCTGGGAGAGATCACACAGATGGACCTCTTCCAGTGCCAAATAAACACATTGCCAGTTATGGCTCTCATTTGTAGAGCCGGACAGCCCTCTAGAACTAGACGGTCTGGCTCACATCTGGTCTTATCACTTGTTGTTTTTCCTCATGCTGTGCAGCCCATAGGCCACAGAGTCCTACTTGTGCTCCCAAGATGACTAACAAGATGATTCCTACTGCTGTGTAGACTGGTTGTCTGAACACCCTGGCAGCTTCTTCCCTGAGCAAATCTGCTATCCCAGATGGATGGCAAGATTTGCCTGCATCTGTGGGTCTGGTCCCTAAAACTGAATTGCCTGAGAACTGTCATGTAGAAGTCCAGTAAACACTTCTCAATGCAAAAGTCGCTAACACTCTAGCCATGGAGATTGCTCTGAGGATGGTGTTCACCTTGGCTGGACCCTGTGCATTATTGGATTGCCACAGGACAGTAGATGATGTCTCTCTAGGCCCCTAGATGCTTATTACTGCCTTTCTCAATGTGGTGAGGCATGTTAATTGGCCATAGTGCCCTAGGAATCCTGTGTGGGATCACACTCTTTTGTTCCTTAAAGGTCCTCCTTAAGAGCCTGTGTGATAAATTGACTTGAAGTGGGTGTCTTTGCAAACAGCCTTCTTACAAGCAGGCAGGCGATAAGCCAGATGAATCTGGAGTGACCTTGTGGCTGAATCCAGGTATTCTGCCCAAGATCATATCAGTTAACTTTGTGAATCAATCTATTGTCCTCCAATGAGTGTGAGCCTGCAGAATGCTACTTGCTTTGCCTGGGGCCTTGCAGTGTTATTTGGACCAGACAGCAGCCATCCGATTCTCAGACGTGCTGTTGCTATGGGAGTACATGATGTAGATGGGTAATGTTTTTTTTTTTTTTTTTCCCCCACCTTGGTTCTTTTAATGAAGACTTATCAATTAACAAATCTGGGTTGAACCATCAGAGTTACTGAATTGGTTGTTTATTGCACTAAAGATAAAAATGTCAAATGAATAAATAAAAAAAATACAGGATCTATTTCTCATGTGATGTACATTTGGGATTTAAATGTGTAAATGTACAAAGTTGGTCATAAGAAAAAAGTAGACTATTTACAAGTTATCAAGAGTACTTACATCAAAACCATAACTAATAGTAATGTATATGGACTCATTTTATATTCTTAGCGTACTTCAATAATAAGTAATAATACAATAAAATATATAAAACCACAAAATCATATGAATTTGCCCCCTTTTAAAATGTATTTATGTGCATTTAATGCAGTTGCTGACAGAATATCCAAAACTTTAGTTATATTGCATTTTGTAATATGCATCACAGGTTTAGAAAGCAAAAGGTAATATCCTGTGTGGTGCTGAATGTTATGAGAGATGCTGGTACTTTGCTTATGGATCGTGTGTGTGTGTGTGTGTGTGCATGCGCTTAGTTCAGCGTTCCTCGTCTCCTTTGTTCAAGTTCGTGTAGTCTGTCCTCTCTGCCCTGTGCATGCTGGGCTCCAACTCTCTGAGCCGTCTCTGTCGCAGCATGGTCAATCTGTGCGTATTTAGTGTCGGACGCCCCTGTATACACACAAAGGTCTTTTTCAATTCTAATCAACAGCACTTTCAAACAGCAAGTAAAATGATTATATTGAATAGCTTCTCATCATTGTGGAAATGCTGACTGGAGAATCTCAATTCACAGAATTAGTGGTGCTAAAATGCAGGAGAGCAGAGGGCCACAGCAAGAAATAAGCCAGAAAAGGACGCCATAAAAAGGAGAAATACTTATACTCTTAATCTTATGCTGTAAAAGTATGGATTTAACATGGAGTATGGAGTCACACCAGTGCTGGAAGAGTAAAAAGAAAGCTGGTGCTTTCATGAATACAATGTGGAGATGCACCTTGTTTTGTTTTTTCTTTTGTTTTGTTTTTGTCTTAAAGGGCGACTGGAGAAAGAAAGACAGCAACAGAATTTAAGGAGTGATTCAAAAAAATATGACAAAGATTCCTTTGAAAAACTGGTTATAAATCTAGTAATATTCAAGAAAATCATCAATTTTCTGTCTAGTCACACCTCATTTAAAAATGGAATCACTGTCTTCTGTACCAAGAGGGCTCAAAGGTCTGTTTCTTTTCTTCTTTTTAAAGACCAGCTGTGCTAAGCAAATGTCAGGAGAAACAATATAGTTAACATTTTAATAAGCTACTGAAGGCTAAAACCAGACCATGTTACAAGTCTCTTTTTAAAATATTCCATCAGGTTCCCAAAACAATTATAATAGCTGGCTTTTAATTTTTGCCATCTTTTAAAATGTAAGCAGCGATATTACATGATTGAGCTGGTTGATTAACATAGTGACCTTTTCATACTGTTCCAGCTTTAATTGCCAGATATATAGTGCCTTACATAAGTATTCACCCTCTTGAACGTTTCCACTTTTTGTTGTTACAGCCGGGAATTGAGATAGATTTAACATTTAAGACTTAACATTTAAGACTTAACATTTAATTTACACAGTGTCCAATATTTAAAGATGCAAATTTTAAAGAACTGTGACACAAAGGTTAATTAAAAAAAAAAAAGTAGACATTTGTTGGTTGCATAAGTATTCAAACCCTGGGTCAATACTTGGTAGAACCAAGGCTGCAAATATAGCCATAAGCCTTCTGTGATAGGTCTCTATAAGCTTTGCACATCTGGATCTTGATATTTTTGCAAAGCATTGCATAAACTCAACAGCAAGAAGAGTCATCCTGCAGTCACTGTAATATGGCACAGTTCAGGAAGTTGAAGAGATGGACACCCTAATGGATGGATGGTAATGTTAAGAGGTGGGTGATCATATGATGAACCATGGAAGACATTTCTCCAAAAGAAAACGTGTCACTATATTTAGGTTTCCTAACAAATTGCCAGCAAAGCAGCTACAATATTTTAACATCTATTCAGATGCTTCCAATCACTACTGAAATACTGACAATGCTTGTGACATAATTTATCACAATATTGATATATTGTCATATCATCCAGCCAGATTAACGATAAAATAAGACAGGGTCGCTCACCTCTGACAGTGGGGCCAGTCTCCTGTACATCCTGCAGGTCCAGCTCCATGTAGTGTAGCTGTCGCTTAGACATGGGACTAACAGGGATGTTGACGTAATTCACAGATTCCCCCTGAAGCCGGTCTGTGACTGTAGAACCTGATTCACCTGATAGAGCTAATGATCTCCCTGACACAAAACACACAACGCTTCATTGCTTTAGTCAAGTGAACATGCACCAAGCATCAACTTGACTGCTCTGGCTAGGAGCAAGCACTTACAGTATACAGCATTACAATGCAAATACTTATAATACATTTAATACTATAAACATTGTAATACAATAAAATCTAAAACAAACAATGGACAGTTGAAGACCTGAAAAAGACAAGGTGATTTTTTTTCTAATCTTCAACGGTCCAGTTTCAGTGAGCTTGTGCCCCTGATAGCCTCAGATTCTTGTTCTGGGATGACAAGAGTGGAACCTGATTTGGTCTTTTACTGCTGTAGCCCATCCACCTCAAGGTTCAATGTTTTGTGCATGCTGAGATGTTTTTATGCTCACCATGGTTGTAAAGAGTGATTATATGAGTTACTGTATCCTTCCTGGCGGTTTGAACCTGGCCATTTTCCTCTGAGCTCTCTTATTAGCAAGGTGTTTCCACCCACAGAACTGTTGCTCACTCAATGTTTTTTTGTTTTTCGCACCATTCTGTATAAACTCTAGAGACTGTTGTGACTCTGGGTCACAGAGATCACACATTTTCCCCATTCTGTTGTTTGATGTGAACATTAACTGAAGCTACTGACCTGCATCTGGATGATGTTTTGCAATGACTGGCTGATTAGATAACTGCATAACTGCATGAATGTTCAGGTGTACAGGTGTTCCTAATAAAGTGGACAGTGAGTGTGTGTGTGTGTNGTGTGTGTGTGTGTATGGATTTTTAAAGGACAAATCCACCCTGAATGTCTTGAATGTCTTGCATATTAATATTTATAATGAAATATAGCGTGTTCTGTTTTAGTTTCAGCTTCTTTCATCGACAAGTTGGTTTAATCCTCACTTTAATCCTCTAATCTGTTCAACTTTCTCACCTCATCTGTTTGCTCAACTCAAACACATCAACTTCCAAAGCTTCAGCTTAAACGATAATACCACCGTCACCACTGTCATCTCCTAGATCCTAACTAGCTGAGTAGAGTCTCGGCCACAACTCAGTACAACTGCGTTGTATAGCTGCATTGCATTCTGGGACTTTGAGTCCAACTTTTGTAGAAACATCTCCACTTCTTCTACATTGGATTTCTCATTAATATGGCACTGAACATGGCTAGAAAATGGTGACTGAGGAGAAAAAAGCCTTTGCTCTTTAGTTTTTAGGAGCTAACAGCATACCCTTATCCCTTATGTTTGAGATTGCTGAATTTTTTTTCTCCTATTAAACTCCATTGTACCTTTTTTTTTATATATATATATAAAAATATATTCAGTGTATTTCAGTGTGGAGTTTTCCTCTAAGTAATACTATATCAGACTGCATTCTGTTCTTCTGAATGGCTCCACTGGAAAAGCCACACAATCATAACTGCCTGTGGGATCTGACAGGCAGAATACAAAAAGGTCGGACATTAACATCTCGCCTGAGCGCTTAAAATAATAATCCACTCTCTCTTAAGCAAGCCCACACTCCAGTTAATGATCTGTCAAAGATGCCCTTTTGTTCTATTAACAAACAGAAGTTTTCAAACTACTAAGCAAGTCTTGAGACTTACCAGACAAGGATGGATGTCTGAAAAGCCTCAGAGAGCTCATGGGAGATGTAGGCACTGCTGATGAATGTCCTGATGAGAGGAAATTACACGGCTGTCATTTCAGTCATAGTTATCTAAGACCAGGAGACACTGCAAACTCTGTGGAACTACAAACTCACCCTCAGTCTCCCAAAAACCCTTCTGTGGTACTTGGCCGCTTATCAGCTCGTATCTGCTTAACTGCTCGGCCTGTGAAGATAAATCACATGCTCAAGAAATGATGAAGTCTCTAACACTAATCTTTATACCTTACATTTGGGTTTAAACCTAATTCTAATCCTAATGTAACCAGAATAAACTTGCTCCATGTCCCTTTCAAGCCTCTAGCAAAAATCTACATGACCCACAATCCCTCAATCACAATAAAGACACCAATGTACATTTTCATTTTCGGCCTGCACATCAGATTATTTGCTGTTAACAAAAGTTTAAAGGCAGATTATTTCGGATTTTTGTGGAGCGGCATTTTGTGCAATAGCAGTACCAATGGTCGTAAGAAAAATACACAGAATGGTATTAAGAAGCGAGGCTGGAGCTGATTTCTTTCTAGTCCGGACTATAGATTCATGCAAATCTTGAAACATCTTGATGCAGCTGCCAATCTCTGTGTGTGTGTGTGTGTGTGTGTGTGTGTGTGTGTGTGTGTGTGTGTGTGTGTGTGTGTGTGTGTGTGTGTGTGGCTTTACTGCCTAGGTATTGAGAGGTATCAGGTAGACCTCACATCTAATATCATGACCAGACTGCATATGCATGAGTGTTAATCCTAACTCTAATGCAAAGATTAAACGTAGTGTTTATTCTAGCCCTTACTTTAATCCTAACATTAACTTGTGTTCATCCTGTGATATCAGCCATCAGCCAAAAAGTGAATACTAGAATGATCGATATATTCTGTTTACCTCACTCCCGCCCTCAGGAGCTGCAGATATGGCAGTGCTGCTCGTTTCAGGCTTTGTTTTTTCTAAAAGAGTAATGGAGACAGTTATATGTGATAACATCCTAAAGCCAGTAAAAAGACACTATATTTCTGCAGAAATAAGAAAAAAAGCCTTACCCAGTCCAGCAGGGACATGAGAGGACCGTGTGTGTGTGGAAGGCATAACCATCTGCAGAGAGTAACATCACAGCAATTGAATTGTCTCTAATTAGAGGACATCTGAGAGCACATTTACATTCATGTGTGGGAGCAAGAAAAGAAATTCAATGTGCATATTGTATGTGTATATTATTAACCCAATGCACTGTTGAATGATCAATTGTGATTGGTCAGAAGGTCACCTTGTTGTGTTTTATTCCTTACGGATTGGACTGAGAGAAGAAGACACACTAAGTAATATGTTTTGCCAGGACTTATTTCACTGACTAAACGTAATGACCTGACAGACAGTGTATATCTTCTTCTTCTTCTTTTGGCTTTTCCCTTCAGAGGTGGCCACAGCGAATCATCACTCTTCATCTATCCCTATCTTCTGCATCCTCAACACTTGCACCCACTAGAGACAGTGTATATAACTTATTAAGTAGTGTAGTTCGCTACGCTAGTCAGCATGCTCTTGTCAGTAAAATAACATCGGAATTGTGAGAGTCATTGTCTCCAGTTTACTTCAGGCAAAAATGCTAATCTGTCCTAACAGTGACTGGAGGCGTAAAAGGGGCCATAATTGTATCTACTGACATCAGTTCATTGGCTATGGCACTGGTATTTTTGTATCTGATGATAAATACATCACATAACACTGTTAGCCGGAACAAATGAAAAGCCTGGCAGGAAGAAAATCCAGACAACTAAATAGTAGCCGAATGTAAATAAGATCCACGGTCTTAAGCAAGATAAAGCTTGAATGGTATCAAGAGGCGAAAAATCAATGGTTCAGTCTCTTTTTGCTAATACAGTGTGCCCAGTCTTATGCACAGTGGGCTGGTGTGGCTGCACATTCTCATTCCAACCAAGCAAGAGCCTTTAAACATTTCTCTCAGTATAATGTAACACCTGTAGTGGATTTAGAGGGGGGGAAAAAAAAAGTTGAGCAGTTTGTGAGACACAAGTTTGTTTCTGAAGCTAATTAATGTGTGCACAGACCATTCTGAAGCTGACAAAGAAAAACAAAATGACAACCGTGTTTAAATTCACACAGCAGGTTTGTTTTTCTACACCTCCTGATGGGCCGTCACCAGAGTAAAAACAGGTGCGAAGAAACGGAAGTGTGAAGTTTTAAGATGCGGGTGAAGTTTAAAGTGTATAAGTAAAGATTTAAGAGTCTGTGTAGAGAAACATTTCTCACTCCTACTCACTCTGCAATGTGCAACTTGCGAAGAGAAAAGGCAAAAGTCTGACATGAAAAACAAAACAAAACAATATCTAATGATGCTTAAAAGGAATTCATTAAAAAGAGATGGTACATGGAGAGTCATTTTAACTGAACAATTTTTTGAATATTATATAGACAGGTCATAAAGTCATGAATTAATCTTCTTTAATTATTTTATGCTTGTAAAATATTTATGCTTGTAAAATTACAAGGTCATCTTTAAAGTCGATGAAGTGTTGCTAGATCCATATGTTTACCTTTTTGTCTGTGAGTTGAGGGTTGGGCATTTTGCAATAATTCTATGATTAAGTACATATATTTTTAGTGTACAAAATAAGTAAGGTGAAATTTTTTTTGACACATACAGTCAGTGCTTAGTCTATTACATACTGACTCATATTCATAGCTATTCTTTTTTTCTGAATATTTGTGTCACAAGACCATTTCAGGAATTTGGAGAAAGACGTACTTAAGGAAAGTGCATCATTTTAAAACTGTTGTTAAAATGTATTTTGTAATTTCACTTTGTAAATATTGCAAAGTAACGATTTTGCATGTAAAACAGGGTTTTAAATGTGAAGTTTTGGTATGGCGCTGGTATGGTTTTGAGCAATTGGGCTGCATCCAATCCTGGCAACGAACTAGTTACCAAAGAATTAAGAGTACTACAATACTACTGAAACTCAGTTCCAACATGAATTACACTTGTGTCTTTGACAAACAAGATGGAGAAAAGTGAGAAAAAAAACACTACCTTCAGTCCTCCACATACAGGACAGCCTCCAGGGAGTAGTACTCCATCACCACTCACATTCAGCCTCATGGGTGCAATCAGTTTGGGAGAAGCAGGGCTTCCCTGTGGCACTAATAGTCCACATTCGGGCTTCTGGGTCGAGGAAGAGGTGGAGGGGTGGGGCTGGATGAGTCTGCGAGGGGTGTCATAGTGCTGCAAGAGCTGAACAGGCACCTGGTACTCTGACTCTTGTGCTTCAGATACCCCAGTGATGGGGCAAACGCATGGTCTGTGCCCTGGTGAAAAGGCAGCGGGGCTTGCTAATATGCTGGCTGTTTGGAACTGTGGAGGAAGTCTGGGGTTTGTGCTAGAAGCGGAAGTTGGAGTGTTGGGGTGTGTGCTGGAATTTGTATTCAGTGTGAGGCTCATCACTGAGCCGAACTCCTCAGTCTCTCCCTGCGTGGTATCTAAGCTGCCTGAGTAGGATGAGAAGCTTCCGGAATAGGACGAGTGGCTTCCCGTGGCGATGCCGCTGTCCGTCGAGCTCTGTCGCCCTGCCTCCTGAAGTCCTCTGGGGCGGGGCGGTTTAGTCGGTGGGCGGAGTAGTCCTTCATGATGCTCCTCACTGGATGGCCTCGATGCTGTCGCTCCTGGCACGGGCACCAAGGGCTCTGTAGGAGTGGGGTATCGAACTGGGTCAGCCCATGTTGCTAGGCGACTGCTCAAGCTGGCGTCTGAGTGGCTGGTGTCGGAGGAGGAGCTTGAGATGCTGCGCGCATCTCCTGCGGAGCTGGAGTGGGAGGCTGACCAATTAGAAGAGAAAACAAATAACAGATTACTAAAAACTCACGTGCACCTGTGGAGAAAATTGGTATCAGGGTTGCCAGATTGACTGCTTCCATATCAAGCTTACTGCCAACTTCCCCAACTTTTTCCAGTTTAAACTACACTAAATTACCTTAAACCCAATGATTGAGACATGATCTGGCAACCTGGTTAGAAACGCACACTTCATTGGTAATGCAGTGGAGTGTTTAATGGTACAGTGTTACATTGATTAACCTTTAGAAAAGGCAACGCATGTTCTAGACACCTGAAAGACAATTTGTCGCTTTTATTATAATGTATAAATAAGGGAATATAGTCCCTTTGGAAACACAGCTAAGGACCCCTTTAACTGTAAAGATTTCACACACTCTCTCGGTACAGATTTTTGAACACAATCCAACTATTCAAATATTACATTTAGATGAAAATCTTTTGCTTATTTACTAGAACAATAGTGCTTCTATTCCTTAACTACCCACTGACAGAACACATTATTTTAACAGTTCAGCATTATTTATAAGTGTAAAGGTTTCTGAGTTCCTGCCAAAATCTAATTAGTCTAAGATAAGTTCACTGACCAGTTTGTCAGATTATTGATATTCTTCGGCTATTATTTATGTTGATTGATAATTTTTGATTGTGATTTCCACCATTGTAGATATTTTTTAAAAATTTCCTGTATATTTTTCATGGTTCACTTTGACAACCACTTTATATTCCCATGCTGTATCAGAGGGTCTAGACCAACTATATGATTTCCCTACTGGTTTCACTATGGTTACTGAATAATATGCTTTGTGTGTGTGTGTGTGTGTGTGTGTGTGTGTGTGTGTGTGTGTGTGTGTGTTACCTGTGCTGCACACTGACAGCATGCTGAGGCGTTTCTCCAGATCACTGGCTTCCTGCTTAATCCTCTCCTCCACAGAGGAAGCATGAGCACTGAGGTCTAAAAAATCAAACAGATTCAATTACCATCAGCCGAAAAAACAAATGTGTTTCTCTTTCTCTCTCTCTCCCTCTCTCTCTCTCACACACACACACACACATACACACATACACACACACATATTTGGTAGAGTGACGTTTGGATATTGGTAGGTATATCAATTTGTTATTTTAGCCTCTGTTCTGTTCAGAGAATCACTGGAGCCAGCACACACACACACACACACACACACACACACACACACACTTGGTGCACAAGTGGCAGTAATCTGATGGAGATGACTGGGATAAAGAATTCATCATAGTATTATTAAATCCTTTCATGACTAGCGATAGGCTTAAGTGCTCGAGTACTCAACAGTGACCGCTACAATTGATCATGAAAATGAATCAGTGTTTTTTTCTTCTTCATTTTTTTCCCCAGTAACCTTTTCATCATATACATTTGCATCCTTGGGCCCAGATGTACATTAAGATCAATAACTAAAGATTAAACCAGGAGATGAAAGAGTTCAATTAATCAAAACATACAGTATGTTGCACACATTTGGCAAATCAGTTTTTTCCCTACATTTACATTTTATAAATAAAGACCTGATTTCAGTGGCTGGGAGCCAACAGAGCAAAACTGGCCATGCTCCCAGGGTAGGAGGGATAGCATACTCTTCTCCCCGTCAATCACGGCAAGTGATCGGTTGGAACTCGTAGACACTCGAGTACATACGTCTTCTCCCGTCTATTGCGAGAGGAGGCTCCCACAATGCTGGCGCTGTGATACAGCATGAGCAGCAGTTTGTGGCTTCACGTGTCTCAGAAGAAGCATGTGTTAGCCTTCATGCTCCTGATTTCTGATGCAAGATAAGTCATTTCTGCTTCCAGGTAATTCACATACTCTGGATGCCAATTTTATTTTTCTTTCCAAAATCTTTTGTGTGGTCTATATCACTATCTGAACAAGCTGAATGATGTAAACGCATAGAACATAGAACGTTCCTGACAGACTAGGAACAAATAGAAAATATACAACGGTCAGCACTTCCTGTTGTGGTGGATCAATGGTTAAGGCTCTAGATTACAGATCATTAAGTCAGGGGTTCAAGCCCCAGCACTACCAAGCTGCCACTGTTGGGCCCTTAAGCAAGGCCCTGAATCTTCTCTGATCCAGGGTTGCTGCATCATGGGTGACCCTAACAACTGGGGATATGCAAAGAAAATAATTTCACTGTGCTGTAATGTATGTGACAAATAAAGGTGGCTTCTTCTTCTTCTTCTAAAACCAATCTGTAGTTTGACCAGACATTTTGTGAGCTAAAGCGTCCACAGACCTTCCCTTGCCTCTGAGAATAGGTGCCATAGGTGCCACTGACAGCTGCTTTTATCTTACTCAGCTTACACCATTCCGTTTTAAGTTAGGTTGTCTCGAGAGACCGGATGTGTGTGAACAGTGTTTCGTCAGCTAGTTTGATGTGTGTATACGATCATGAAACAGAATAAGCAGCGCACATTAATACAAATAAGTAAGTAAAGCGTCAGCAGGTAGTCACGTGGGAGAACACGCACGAGCATGCTTGTCTTTCTTTATGAAGGAGCTTCCACTGACATAATTATTAATGCAGCTAATTAATCCTATGCTAGGCCTCAGTAGCCAAAGGAACGTTTTGGCTCTTTAATTTTATTTATTATTTTTTTTAAAGTTGCAGTTTTTTCCTTATGGGGACCAGCCAAAGTCTCCATTAGGTCAAGATATTCCTTGGATTGGATTCTTCTGCCTCGTCATTTTTTTCTTCATATGCATGATCATTTCTTATTTTGCTCCTAAATAGAATTAAATCTAGAACACTAGATCAACTTCTTCACACCTTTCTCACACCTCATGGGTAAAGGCTGCAGGTTTTAATTTTACATGTATAAATAACTTTTTAATTTATGTACATGTTTTAGTCGAATCTTCTCGGAGGGTTTTATAGGCCATTGATTCAGAATTTATGCCTGCAGGTTTGATTTTCTTTTATTTGAGATGCTTATTTTTGGTTTCATTTTGTAAGGAATAAAAGACAATGAGGCATGCTGATGCAGGGTGAGAGTACACTGCGTGTTTGTGCTGCCGCTTCTCTTAGCTTTTTCCTTTCTTTCTTCTTTTTGAAAAAAAAATTGAGTGTATCAGATGGGTTGATGCCATAGTTTGGGTCTCAGAGCTTCTCAGCCCTCTGTGCTGCAGTGTGTTTTTTTTTTTCAGCTCGTTTTATGTGGTGTTTATGCAGCTTTGTGGATCCTTGGCATGGGATTTGGAGTGATGGAGCCTGGTGGCACTGCAGCAGTGTGTGTACCGTGCCAGAGTTGGCCATCAGTGGAACTGTGATTAGCTACACCACTGAAATTCAATCATTACAGAACTCATACCTCATAACCTCTCTTCAGACGCTGTTGAAAACTCTCGGGTTCTCTCAATCTGTACTGCCATAATGTTTTTTTTTCTTGCACAGACTCTGTATATCACTGTGTTATATCTGCACTCCTAATTCTCTTGGTATTAATGTATCACTACCACTGCACATGGCTTCAGTCTGTACTACTGTAACTGTTTTCACATTTACTCTCTGGATAATTTGCACTGACTCAACATTAATGCACATTTTAAGCAGGTATTGTCTTGTTGTCTTGTCTTCTTGCCTTGTACTTTGTTTAGTGTATTGTATAGTGTTGATTTTTCAGCTATACTGATCCCAATTACTCCCAACAATAAAAGAATCAGCTGACGTAGATCAATTAAATGCTTATAATATGTAATAATTTTTAAAAAAAAATGGCCTTCATATGGATTAAAAATTGTCAAATATGTCATGTATAAATTTCTTTTTGACTGTTACAAAGTTTTGACACTGGAGACTCCTTCCACAAATGTGAAATAAAAATCTCTTTACAGTAAACTTTATTATTTATTATGAATGATTAGTCTTAGATTAAGCAGAATGTCTGCCACACAAAACACTGTTGTTAGTACAAACAATTCTGTACTAAATCTGGCACATTAAGATAAACCTATCAGAGCTGCTTTTATAGAAAATGACACCTTCGGACCAATCAGATTTGGGAATTCAACAGCGCTGTGCTATAATTATAATCTCACCAAATCCTATTATTTGTTATGAAGTTGCTGTTTACAGTTTGAAACTAGTTGTGAAGTTTTTTAGTACATGAAGAGAGAGAGAGAGAGAGAGAGAGAGAGAGAGAGAGAGAGAGAGAGAGAGAGAGTGTGTGTGTGTGTGTGTGTGTCACCTGAGGAGGACAAAATTTGTCAAAATTTCACTCCGTCTCCTGTCCAACTCTGCACAAAATAAATGAGTGTGTGGTGCCACTCTGCTGATCTGTGCGCGATATGACTCACACGTAACTGTAAGCGGATACAAGTGACTGTAAATAGATATTTCTAGAATTTCTCTCCAATGCAAACATCAATGATCAGCTTTATCCAGCGGCTCTCGCGGCTTTGATCCTGCCGACGACACTCGACACCTGATCCTGATAGAGCACACTGAACTATGCAAAGTATCAGGAGAAGGTTCTGCCTGGCAAATTTCATTCAGCACATCATATATTAATACGTAAAGCTGGCGGTGTGCTAATCTGACAAATAAAATATGAGACGACCTGTGAGAAGAATACAAACACACCCGAGCCAGCTTATGTGTTCCCCTCTGCCCTAGCTGAGGAGACAGTGTCAGTGATCGTGCTATTGCTACTTTTAGCTGTTAAAAAAAAAAAAAACATTATGAGTGTCTCAGTTTTAAAATGTCACGCAGCCAAAGCCATAAAAACACCACAGCTTTAAATTATGCCAGGAATTAATTACACTCAGTATTCAGTGGGTCTCCCACCACCAAGTGTTCCTCCAGTAAAGATCTCTGATGGGAGGTAGTTTAAAAACACAAACAGTTCATTCATTTTTACTACAATATCAGGACCATGTCAGAATTTGAATTTGAGAGGAAATAAAGTGTCCCACATATTTATCTGATATGTGCTGAGGAGACCAACATGAATAATATAGACATATTGTCAAGTCAGATGAAGCCTGCGGAAGCCTTTATGAATCATTTAATTACCATTCGTTACCATTTATTAATGGTAATTAATGTGATTTAACAGTTTATAGTAACGAAAGCCACTGCAGCGGCATGAAATCCCACCACAGGCGACGCTAATTAAAACTGTAATTGCACAATCTATTAACTGCTGGTAAAAATAAATAAATAAATAAATAAATAAAAACAAGGCTGATGCTGGTATTTCTGGCACAACTTAGAAACTCTGACTCTGAGTGGTAAGAAGGCTTTTCTTGTCTTATGTTTCAGAAAAAAAAGGTGCTATAAAGCCCAAACACAAACTTGAGTAGGTTGATAAGGAAATTGGAGATATATACTGTATAAGAGCGTGCATTGCGATGACCAATATATTTAATTTATTCCAAATTAAAGTGGCCTGTGATGGTTCTGGGTGTATTCCCAGCTCATTCCCAGTTTTCCCGGAATGTGCTCCGGCTCCACCATGATCCGACCAGGACAAAGTGCTTACTGAAGAGGAACGAATAGATCATGTTCTTTGACTTTGGTTCTTTTCTTTCCAATCACTTTTTGTTGATTTTGTCTTATGTTTTGGAATGTTGTCTAATCCCAGCATACACCCACATTTCATTTCTATCATTCGTTTATCTCCAAGTCACCACTTTATCTGCTACTCTTATGTTTACACTTATGTTTACACTATTTCAGCTGCTTATATTGTACTCTTGTACCCTTTGCACTATTGTCACTAGGTTCACTTTTAAACAGAACTGTGTACTGGTCGGCGCTGCACTGGGACTTACTGTGCCNTCCCTTGTAGTTCTGTGTTGTTCTGCGTTTGTCTTATGGAGCACCTTGGTCCTGGAGAAACGCTGTTTCGTTTCACTGTGTACTTTTATATGGTTGAAATGACAATAAACTCCACTTGAAACTTGAGACTTGAAACTTTATCTTTATCAGGGTCATGGAAGAACGCTGGGAATGTACTGGGAATACACTGTGCATGGAATCCTAGTCCATCGCAGGACATCATGCACACACCTACTGGCAATTTAGAGTAGTTAGTCTACTGACCAGCATGTTTTCAGGAGGTGGGAGGAAACTGGAGAACGTGCTACTTTGGTTGTACCTGTACACCTCTTATGTATTTTATCGTGTGTCCTAGTTTGATCCTTGGACCTCGAAACTCTTGGCAATGCTACCACCACCATGCAGTCCAGCATTTCCCTTATATCTTCTTTGTAGAATCTTTATCCTTTGTAGTCACCTATCTGCAAGTCCTGAAGCTGCAAACTACAATTTTCATGATCTCTCACCTTGCAATCTTGTCACAAGACTAAGCAAACACATATATCCGTTCACAATCTCCCGATCACTAAACAAAATCACCTGGTCACAATCGCACTACTCCCTTTATATAAACTCCCTTTATATGGACACTCAGCATTACTTAGGTATAGCCTAGCCCTTTTTCTGTTTGCTTCAGAAACCAGCATCCATCTGTCCACCCATGACAGGATGATTAAGTTGAAAAGTCTATGTATATTTTGGGAAAAGGAGGTCTTTGGCACCATAATAAAATCCGACGAAAGTGCTCCTGTAAAAACCGTAGACAGTCTTTTTCTTGTGATGTGTAAGTGTGCATACTGGTTTATCATCTAGACATTTCTATTTTTTGGTTTTAAAAAAAAAATCTTATGCAACACTAGCCAGACAAGATTAATTTTTTAAAAGTGGATGTTATTATAATATAATGTCCTATAGTGCTACATTTTAGACAATTTTTTAGCATTTCATCATAGATAGCTAGCGCTGCTTAGACTAGCCTTGTAATCCACCTCCTTAAGCTAAAATGTACACTATATTGCCAAAAGTTTTGGGACGTTGGGTGCAGACGGAAATGTACGTGTACTTGAAATTACACATCCCATTCTTAATCCGTAGGGTTTAATATGGAGTTGGCCCAACCATTTGCAGCTATAACAGCTTCAACAATTCTGGGAAGGCTTTTCACAAGGTTTAGGAGTGTGTTTATGGGAATTTTTGACCATTCTTCTAGAAGCAGTGTCCATTCCTAGGTGCTTGATTTTATACCCCTGTAGCCATGGAAGTGATTGGAACACTTGAATTCATTGATTTGGAGGAGTGTCCCAAAACCTGGCAATATAGTGTATGTATTTCTGTGCTCAAACGGTTGACTAGTACAGCTCTGGATGCTCGTTAACAGCCACAATTTGCTATACATCAAGGTGAATGATTAAAACCCCTTCCATGACAGTCTACTGGTTGATGCATAATTACATTAGAGTAGAATTAAAACGCTATAAACGTTAGAAAGTTTTTTAAGCAGACGTAATTGCCATGCATTAGTGCTTGCTGTCCTAGTGAAATTGCACACTTACACTGCTGTATAGTATTTAATGTCATTTAATTCCATCCACTTTGAAAATGTGAGGTTCTAAAGCAGATATTGTGATGTACTGATACAAAAACCGTAAGACTGAGCTGTTATACTCCGAATGGTTTATATCATTCCACGCCTCCACACAAGGCAAGACAAAGAAACAACGCTCACAAAAAAGTTTTATACTCTGCTGCATATTGCCTTTCATATTGCCATTATCCTGACTCGATTAACTTGTCAAGCTGCTCCTCCGCATCTCTCTCTGAGCTGCACTTGTATAGTGACTTACACACTGCTAATGCAGGGGCTGAGAGTTTTTCATTACTTGAGCAGTATCAAAAAAATAATAATAATAATAATTCTGAGACATATGTGATAATTCCAAGGCAAAAAATATTTCTCTTTGGCAAGTAATACTGTGAAATATACCAAGAGCTGAAGAGTGACAAATGGTTGGTGGATTTTAATACGAGAACAAACCTAATTCTCAATTTATCTGTACTGTCAAGAACTAAAGGAGCATGAAACAAATTTTTTGCTTGACATTTTATAATTACGACATTATGACCATTGATTTTAATCTGCTGTGCAAAATAAAGTCTCAATGAAAGAATCAATGAAAATTAATTAAAGTGTGATTTTATAAGAACATGAAGAACTTAGTGAAAGTTTGTCTGAGCTGCATCAATACCATTAGTTTCAGACTGAGTATCAATACATTTGTTTGTTTTTTTTTCTGTTCAATACCAATAATGAAACAAATAACCAACACAGTACTAAGCAATCAGGGGCTTCGTGGAACATCTGATTGAGCTTTGTTTATGTCAGTTGCTGTTAGCGTTATGCTATGGTGTTTAAACTGTGTCTTTAATAGAGAGTGCAAGGGCGCCCAACCTGTGTGTGCTGAGCAGTATCGGTGAGCATAGTCATTAAAAATGTATGCAAGGTGCTGTAAACTGCACCTAGTCTCACTGCTCAGTGCGTGTCTCAGTGCTCGCAGAATTGAATTGATCTCGCACATGCGACAGTTTCTCTTCACATTCACTTCACTGCTCCATGCTTGAGCTTTTTTGTTAATGACCACAATCACTAAACTTTTTAGAGGACTCTTTAGAGAGGTCTAATTACACTCGTACGTACAACCATGCTGTGCCATTTGTAGACTTCTTTCTTATGTGTGCTTTGATACCTGTGATGTTGAATGCTCAATTCTGATTTGTTAACAGAAGTTTCGTTTGCGAAGCAAATCTCAGGTTATATTAATGCACTCATTCTAATGTTGTTGTTGCTATATGAATAGCTCCTTCACAGGGGTTTGTGTGGTGGACGCTCCACGTTAAAAAATTGTTAATTGTTGATATGGTGAAGTTAATTGCTGTTATGAGGAGACATTTATTTGAGGACACTTTTTAGAAGTTTCCAGTGTCAGCGCTTTGTAACAGTCAGAGGTAAAGCTGTAACTTTAAATTTTCCAACACATCAACACACGTCTTCAGGACAGAGGGCTTTACCAGCTGCATGTTGGAGACAGAATGACTGTTCATAGCTGTTATAACGTAAGTGATAAGAGGAACTAACTTGTTTTGCAGACATTTCATTTCAATATTAAACGTAACTGTGTCCTTCTTTAATTGATAAGAAATTGTTAGTGTCAAAAAACTGCTGCGGTGTAAGAGGAATAAAACA
Source organism: Pangasius macronema (assembly GCA_037577455.1). NCBI lineage: Eukaryota > Metazoa > Chordata > Actinopteri > Siluriformes > Pangasiidae > Pangasius > Pangasius macronema. The sequence goes on from CM074947.1 coordinate 6,970,074, forward strand.
CTTTGGGATATTGGAAAATAATCCAGTATAGGTTGGTAACAGTAACTCTGCTTCGTGTTGGGCTGCATCATACCACCCTACAACACCACGCCACCAAGAGTTCTATTCCTTCCATAAATGAGCTTCGACCAGTTTTAAATAATGAATTCATTAATCTATAATCAGAGAGAGGGAGAGTGAGAGAGAGATTGAGAGAGAGAGAAAGAGAGAGAGAGAGAGAGAGATGTGAGTGAGAACAAAGAATGAATATTACCCAACACACACACACACACGCTGTACGAACCTGGTAGGGAGGGGCGTAATCCAAACGGTGTTCTGCTTGGAGAGCTGCCTCGAGCGATACAGTCAAACAGAAAGCTGATCTGTTCCCCCTCTGTACAGACCAGAAAGAAGACCCCAGTCCCTTGAGGAAGTGGAGAGAGACAGAGACACATCAATCCTTTAATTCATTTATTCTCCCCTTTAAAACATAACATTCAATAAGGATTACAACTACAATGAATGACATTAACTCACCCAGTTTCAACAGGAGATTCATGTATTCAAATCATTATCAGCTATGCATCAAAGTCATTTTTCATCATTCAATACAAATGGGTTTTATTGTCAGCCCTCCCTGACAACTCGTATACACTGGAATGAAGTTTTGTTTCTTCAGGACTATGGTACAACACATAACACTACAGCAACCTGATACACAGGACGGCAATAGATGGCAGTGTACTCAAAACTATAATTACTCAGAAAAATAATTACTCAGAACAATAAATATTCAGGACAATAAATACACAGGCAAGTGCACACTAACTAGACAGGACACCGGAACAATATATGGCATGGCTGAAGAAAAACTGAACAGTTATTACGTCTCAGAAAATGACTAGAAAATGACTAGAAGTGTAAAGAGCTGTATGTAAACTGTAGGCTACAGTATCATGCATTTTTGCGCCATGGAGCAATGATGCCACAAAGAAAAAAAACAACGTCAAAAATAACACTTTCTTTATTTGTATCTGTATATATTTAGTGCTCCAAATATCCATATCTATACTTGGATTTGATGGATTTAAAAACAAAGTGGGTGTGGCCTAAACTGAAAGCGTTTTTTGTTGTTGTTGTTGTTGTTGTTGTTGTTTCTCTTTTTTTTTTTTTTTTAATTAAATATGAACCGCACCATTGTGCATCTAAAAACACTGGACAAAAAAAAAAAAAAAAAAACTCTGAAACTTAGTGGTTTCTATTCCCCCAAAATATAAACAAACTTGCTTCATTTAAACCACAGTGATCATGACCATGCAGTTAATAAGGATAAGAAGGATAAGGATAAGGAAAGAATGAACACACCACTTGTGTGACCTTTTTGTTGCATCCCAGTCTTGATGCTTATCTCTAGTCTCAAGCAGAAGAACAGTGCGCCTCCTATTCGTATCTCTTTAGAAGACATTACCTGTTCATTTCAAATAATGTATCAGTATTCAGTATGCATTTCAATGAAACAAAGCTATTTAGCAGTTTGTCATGTTTGGGATATAGAGGTGTGGACTATGGATTGGAGCGAATTGCAGTTACGCTGTGCAGTTCTATTCCACTGTCCAAAGCATTGGCCACATTCCCATATATGCGGAAATGGGCCACTGGAGGTCACCCTCTTCAACATACTTATCAGTCAAGACACATGGTGCTGCCACACTGTACCGTCACGTGGTCAAGTTAATCGTGTTGTCGATCCAAGGGCATTAGCACAATCTGCAATGCTGAGTGCCTGCATGCTTTGAAAAGACAAACTGGACAAAGACAAATTGGCTGAATATTATATTACCTTCTGGCTCAGTTTTTTTTTTTTTTTTGCATCTTAATCATACAAGATTTATCTTTCCAAATCCAGTTAAACACCTACAGTTCAAGTCATTTTCATCGTCCTTCAATCCACTAATGTGTTTACAATTGAATGAAATATCGTCCCTTAAGGATCATGGTTCCTCTCAAGGTTTCTTCCTCATATCATCTCAGGGAGTTTTTCCTTGCCATCGTCGCCACCGGCTTGCTCATTAGGAATAAATTCACAGTGATAAATTCACATATTTACAATATATTTTTTGTGAATCCATTTATTTCTGTAAAGCTGCTTTGGGACAATGTCCATTGTTAAAAGCGCTATACAAATAAAACTGAATGGAATTGAATGCGGCAGCGTACAGCACAACTTTCCTAGCAGGATGCCTATACGGGAAGGATTTTTCAGATACAGTCCAGTGAAAACATTTGCATACTCTTAGGACAAATTTAATTGGATAAATAATTTTAATTCAAAGCAATGTTTAGACATTTAGGTCCTGATTTACTAAAGGTTTACATGAGTAACCTTGATAACACTCACAAAAAAAGTGTAAGCTCATTTACTAAATCTTTGACTTGATAGCAATAGAACTGAGAAGTGTGTGTGTGTGTGTGTGTGTGTGTGTGTGTGTGTGTGTGTGTGTGTGTGTGTGTGCGCGCGAGTGAGCGAACTGACTGTCTGCCCTTCTGATGGGTTTCAGTATGGAAAACAACATATTAAGGGATGTTGATGCTGATGAACTTATAACTTGTGTAAGTAGAAAATAAGACTATATATGGAAATTTATGTTAATCTGCACCCAGTCATATAGTTTATGCTTCGCTCTCTGCTGTATGAATAATTCATGTGTCACTTCTTATATACACATGTCTAGTCCTCCAAACCTTTGCCCTCAGCCATAAGTCCCATTCAGACACCAGTTAGGGCAGAACTGCCTCTGTGATTACAGTGGTGTAATAGCCGTCATTTACATTGCATTTCGTCAGTTATCTAGAGGGACATAGAAAATGTGCAAACAGTTGAAAGCACAGCGATACGAAGCACCTTGCGCATCTTCAGTGATTCATAACCTGAAAGAAACGAACGTTAGTTGTTGTAAAAGTGCTCGAGTTGTGTAAAAGTGCTTTAGATGGTTACACAGACAATTTCATCCTAAGTACATAATAATTACAAAAAAAAAATCCATAGCAATACCCGGATGCATTAATAATACAAATAAATTACAAACCAAACCAAGGATCAATGCAAAGTAAATGTAGAGAACATTAAAGTGTTTTCCTAGATACTGCATAAAGAAGAAGGTTTTAGAGCTTTGGTAAAGTAATAGAGGCACAGAACCATCCTGAGTAGATGTGAAAGCTCGTTCACTGATCATTGAAGAGCCAGAACACTGAAGATATTACGAGCATGTCTAGGCCTAAGAGAAGAACATGCCAGGCATCCTGAGGTTGAAGGCCTGAGTTGGCATGCCAGTGTGTATTTTTGAACCAGGGTACATGGACGACATGGTACAGAGCCCTTTGACACCCGTGGAAGCCAAAGGACTGACCTCAATAGGGATGACAAAAGAGTACTTTGGTAGGTTATGAACCGAGACAGAAGCAGCATTCCGAATGCTCGGTAAGGAGATATTGTGGTGAAGGAGATATGGAGACCAGAAAGAAGAGAGTTTCAGTAGTTAGGTCTAAATAACACAAAGTTTGTATAAGAAGTTGAGCAAATTTAGCATAGTTGAGCATAGTCTGGAAAGGCTGTATTCTTCTGATGTTATTAAGATGAAATCCATGAACTCCATGCTACATGGCTACATGGTAGGATCGATCCTGTACGTATGATGAGGACCAGGTTAGAGCATGGCTTCCAGTCTCCAAGTTGGCAAGACTGGAGAAGAGGATCTGATGATTTATAGTGTCAGAGGCAGCAGACACGTTAAGGAAGGACTAAAGATAAAGTTATCACTAATATTGTGTAAAGCCTCAGTGACTAAAATATGAGACGTTTCCAGAGAACGCATAGTAACCAGACTGGTTGGCGTGCAGGAAGTCATTTTGTTGAAGGTTTTGTTGAAGACAGCTGTCCTAATAACATCGTGAACCATGAAAAATAATCTAGGTAATTACTAGAAATGACCTTAAAGAGCTAGATCTCATTCAAAGCCGAGATTTGAATGAGATTAACAGTGGAGAATCAACAATGGAGTGGAGTGATGTGGCCTGACCCTAAATGGAGCAAACAACATGTCATACATATTGTTACATTTCCTGTTAGTTCTTGTAATGACTGCATCACAGCAGCTGTAAACAGTTGTTCCCTTACCAGTCTCTCTTTTTTCTTTCTTGTGACATTAATAAGACAATGCAGCCCTTTCCTAAGTTGCNGTATTAGAATGAGTACATTAATATAAACGTTGTGGCTGGGACTACTGTCAGAGCTGCTGTTATAGACAATTAATCAAGACCTTCTGACCAATCAGAATCGAGCATTCAACAGTCCTGTGGTATAAATCTATAAGTATATAGGTTTAACCAGTTTATCCTCTATCTGCCCTTGATCTGATGTTGCCAGATAATAAGTGTTTAAACACAATGATTTAGGTATTTAGTGGACATTGCTTTAATATTTTTTGCTTATTTTTTTTTTTAATTGCCATTCATGTGCATTTCATCTGTGGCACTAATATTGATTATATTATTATTATTATATTATAATATTGAGCATGCTAGACTACAAAGTACACACTACATATACAGTCCTGTATATGATACTGTATAATTAATAAAAACCATAACACATAAGTCATAACACAGGAACTCCAATAAGTGGGACCTATGCTCTGGAAAGCACTTTCCAGCTGTGATGAGAAAAACTTCACAGGGAGAGAACACGGTTTACTTGTACTGTGTCAATCAGCAGATTCTTGGTGCAATTATGACTCTGCGTTCCCCTCCCAAAGCATAATGAAGCTCCGGGCTCCAGCACTCTCGCATGTAGTAAATATAGCTGTGCCAGATCCCTTAACATCACCATGGAGACTACATGGCCTCGGCTATAGGAGCAAGAGGCCTTTACGAAAATAACGCCCTGAGCGGCCGGTTTCATAATCCATCAACAGTCTATAAATACAAGCGACCCCTGATTGCCAGCATGTCCCATTCTCTTGTCTCCATACTGGGTGAGTGCATTCTGGCTTCGGTTGTGGTTTAAAGAGGTTATCTTTCATCACGCTGATGTCACGTAGAGACTTATATGATTAAAGACCCAATGATGCGTCCATATGGTGTCAGTGCAATCTAGCCTCCAGTGTTGTTTTGAGAGGTCATGGTGATGTCAGGTGGAGAGATATATATGATGCTTATGATCAGGATGACGTCAGGTACGGAGATATATCATGACAGGGCCATGATGATGGATGCCCTTTGGAAAATAAAAATACAAGCAATAGGAGAGGTGAAAAAGTGATATTGTGCGTTTCCATTCTTGTGCAAAACCTTTGTATTGTAACTGGGGTTGAATGAGTATGAATGCCTACTTACTATTAAGCAATCAGGGTGCCATGGAACACTTTATTAGGTGTTTATGTTAGTTGCTGCTATGTGCTGCTGGCAATGAACGCCTCGTGCCGAGTTTTATTTTTAAGATGTTTGAATGGCATCTTTAATAAAGAGTGAGAGAGCAGATGATGAAAGTCAACAGAACAGTATCAGCAAGCATGATCACTGAAAATGAGCACAAGGTGCTGTGAATTGCACCATGGCTCGCAAACAAAGTGTAGACTCTGGCAGGCGAGTGTGTCTCAGTGCTCAGTGCTCGCTGAACTGAGGTGCTCACATGTGAAAATTGGTTGCTTCACAGTTTCACACTCACCAATACCTATTCATGACACTTATTTCACATAGTATCACCTGGTATCATATGTTGGTATCGGAGCATTTTGTTACAAGTACAAGTACATGAGCCTGGCATCTGAGCGATATCTGATTATATTGACGCATCCCTACCTGTGTACATATGTGGTATAAGGAGAATAAAAATCCACTTTGTAAAAGTACACAATTTCACACCTTGTCCCATGTAAAGACAACAGCAGGTCTTTAAACAAACACCCAGGCAAGATTTCAGCACAGGAACAGAATGCTATTTTGTTCAGAGCAGTGTGGATGTCCTGAATGACTGGTGGACAGCAGCTTTGCGGAGCTATGGGCATTAAAAGGTCAGAAAGGTAGCCTGTGGAGACTGAAATTTGGAAAGGGATCAGGAATCCTACTCTAAGCTGGCAAAAACACCAAGCATGCCTGCTACCTTACCTCTTGCACAATCCCACCATGTCACATTGTATGTGCGCGTGTGTGTGCCTGTGTACGTGACGAAAGGCACTTTGGATATAGCAGAATCTCACGACTATACAGCCTCTGATTTTTGCTGGGCAATTCCATGATTAGAAATTTGACTTTTGATCTCAAGTTGACTTGCAATTGGTGCCTCTTTGCCTACAAGAGTGTAACATCCGTGAGGCAGTGTCTCTGGGGTCTGATCAATATCCAGAAGTAAGATATCGCAGTATCATGGTATCAAACAACCGTTTAAAATGACACAAGCCAGGGGTGAAAATTGAAGAATTAAACCTTTTTTTTTAACCAAACCTTTGTACAAAAGTCTCTTTGCACATATAAAAAAACAAAAGTAAGCAAAAAAATTCAATCCCCTAAGTCGTGTTCTTTCTTAGAAATATGCTTTTGAGAATTACCTTTCCATACATTGTCAGTATTTATCACGCTGTCTAGTTAGTGTGGCAGTGTGCAGCGCTGCTTAGCCAAATACAGATAGTTGTTTTGTTCAGTTCTGGTCCGCATTAGGAGGAGTGGCAGCAGAAGTAGCAATGTAACGTGTTTTCAACAGTAGCAGATGAGTGGCCTAAGCATTTTCAGTGCAGTTGCCTCCCCTGTGTGAAGAAACAACGGTTACTGTAGTATGATTTAGGAGAAGTCCAAACGGAGGGGGTCATGAAATCTTTGCCATGTCAACCGGAAACATAAGGGATGAAAATCACTGGAATAAGGAACTTGATTGGGTAAAAAAAAAACTGAACAGTTAAATGACCAGTATTTTGAAAACGCCAACTGAAAGGTAACCATCCAATTTCACACATGACTAACCGTAAAACTGTGACGCTAAATATACAGCAATATATACAATATATACAGGGCTATCACACTAGAAGAGTCCATTTTTAGAGTAATGCCTTAATAGGCAGTTGACAGTTGAAAACATACAGTCACCCAGGGTACAGTCTATCAGCTCGTTCTGAGTGCTTTTAGGTGTACCTTCAACTGTGTTTGTGGTAATCTTTTAACTTTAACCAGGGTTGACAGATTTCCAGCACAAATACATCATAAAAATCACACAAAAATCCTTAAACTAACCCAAATTTGGGCATTTGGAAAAGGAAGACATGTTCCTTTTTCTCCTCAGCCTTTGCATGGAGTAACAAATATTTCAGATTATTATGTATTATGTACAGACATTATTTACTCCATAATTCCCCATTTTCCATCTCCCAATCTTTGCTATGTACTACATCTTACAATAGAAATGGTTCTGTACATCATAGACATACTGTCTTCACTTACACTTTGCCATTTTGTGGAAATACAATCGACACAATTCTAACATTTTTGACTCTATACACCACCACAATGGATTTCAAATGCAGACTGTCAGCTTTAATTTGAGGGTACTTACATCCAAATCAGGTGAACGGTGTAGGAATTACAACAATTTGCATATGTGCCTCCCACTTGTTAAGGGACCAAATGTAATGGGACAGAATAATAATCATAAATCAAACTTTCACT
>CM074947.1:6984451-6999306 GCA_037577455.1 Pangasius macronema
GTGGGGGGAGTGAATGACCAGCGCTCTCTGCCACCCTCAATACCACGACTGAGGTGAGACCCTTGAGCAAGGCAACTAACTACTTTTTGCTGCACTGCAGCAAAAAAGGCTGCCCACTGCTTCGGGTGTGTATGTGTTCACTACTGTGTGTGTGCACTTGGATGGGTTAAATGCAGAGCACAATTTCCGAGTATGGCTCACCACACTTGGCCACAAGTCAGAAATGAAGTACGTAAAACTACCTGTTTACGGACATAAATACTTTTGATAGACCACTCGTCTAAATACCCGAACACTTACTCCTTCCAAGTTTTTCCACAAAAGGTGGAATCTTAAAAGGCAGCTTCCCTTATTCAGCCTTCTGAATTGGTCAGATTTTATCACAAGAATGCTGTCCATCTTACTAGGCAGCTTCTTCCCAAATGAAACACAAGGGAAGTGACAATCTCTCAATGTGTCCCCAACGACAATATTGTAGAACTGAGGATCGTCTCATTCCAAACGTACAGTAAGGTTATCTTACAGTACCAGCTCTGTAACAATCATGGACAAAGAAGATTAAATTTCCAGGAGAAATCCTCGATTTTAAGGCTTTAAAGGTGTGTTGGGAGAGACGACATTTTAATATACTGCAGAAGTCTATAAAATACGACACTATTTCATGTTTACAGAAACGAATTTCTTAACTGTTGCATTTTGAACTATGCTAATAGCTACTCTCATCAAAAAAGCCCTCTTCACAAATGGGAACTGTGAGCTGGAGAGATGTTTATTCAACCCACACTGCCAACATTTAACGCATTTGCATAAATGCTGCTGTGATATCCATTTGAATCTACTAAAGCAAACAGATTGATAAAGTAATGTGGTGCTCTAGCTAGAGGCCTGAAAGCTTAATGAGTTCCCTTTAAAAAAGGAACAATAAAGCGTTTATGGAAATGATAAGTAAGCAAGTGAGCAGTGAACAGGGCTCTAGGATGTGACGTGTTCATCACATTTAGGATGAGTACTGAAACAAGTATAATCAATAACACTGTTATGATGTTTTAAAGGGTCATTATCAGCAGTTGATGATGAAGCTTATTTTCTGAGGAGAATTTTGTTGTCTGCCATCCCACACACAGAGAGAGAGAGAGAGAGAGAGAGCGAGAGAGAGAGATGGGGAGAAACAGTCCCCTATGCTGACTGACTCATCAATCAGGCTCAATGTAAGGCAAGTTAGCAAGCCGTCATATAGTGAGGGAGCACAGCGGAGTGAAGGAGACTGATGAGAGCATTCGAGCATCGTGGGAAATATTCACCACGCTTCACTGAACACGATCTATTATCACTCTGTCAGCACGGCACACACACAAAGAAATAAACAAAGGGAAGGATGTGGAACTTGTGGATGCGAGAGATCAGGATAGAATCGTTATCTGTGATGTGCCTTTGGATGCACGGCTACAATACAACGTATTAGTAAATAGTGTCGAGTGCTATAATGCTAAAAGTCAACGTTTTACCTACTAGTCAATGAGAGTTATGAGTCTTTCTTCACTGAGAAGAATTTGTGTCATACTGCTGCTTATACCACAGCGCTGCTGAATTCTCAATTCTGATTGGTTGGAAGGCGTTGATTAATTTTCTATAACAGCAGCAAATCTACAAGTTTATATGAATGCTTTCATTCCGTCAGTTATCGTTTCTATGGTAAAGGGCAGCTCCATGTAATCTAAGCCTAATAATAAACAGTATTTCATACACAACAATAAATTGTTTCTTTCCAAATATATTAAACTATATTCCTTTAAAATGTCCTTCGACCATTCAGAACTACTGTTTATAGCTACTATTTATATAACGTAAGTTGGAATAGGTGATAATGTTCTCATGGATGTTCCACAACATTAAATGTAGCTAAAAACAGGCAAAAACTATGACGTAGCATTCTGTAATTGATAAAAATGTAACCAACTGCTGATGTATAAGAGGAATTAAACACGTGTGGTTATAATAAAATAAACCACTGTGGGGTGGTAACAATAACTCTGCTTCGTGTCTGGCTGCATCACACCACCCTGCCACTGATTATCATTTTATTCCATATATAATGCTATTTAGAAGATGGCTGTTTCAACGTGGCCTCTTAAATAAGGCACTCTACACTACATGGCCAAAAATATGTGGACATCTGACCATCATATCCATATGTGATTCTTCCCCAAACTGTGGCCACAAGGTTGGAAGCACACAATTGTATAGAATGCTTTTGTATGCTATAGCATTAAGATTTCCCTCCACTGGAACTAAGAGATCCAAACATGTTCCAGCATGAAAATGCCCCTGTGGACAAAGCAAGCTCCATTGGTTTGCCAAGGCTGGGGTGGAAGAACTTGAGTGTCCTGCACAGATCCTTGACCTCAACCGGTGACTAGTGGAAACCCCACTTGACCGTGAGGTTGAAGTATGGTCCGGAAGCACAGGTTGTAGTCTCGGGTTGGAGATGTGGAACACAAATCCCCACAGCAGCGCTCCAAAAGCTAGTGGAATGCCTTCCCAGAAAAGTGGAGGTTATTATAACAGCAAAGGGGTATACTTCGATATTAATGCCCATGGCTTTTAAAGGCATACTCAATACTTCAGTACTCGGTTATCCACAAACTTTTGGCCAAATAGTGTATCTCTAAAGCACACAAATATTATTCCAACATGCTAACAAACCTACGCAGCCACATACCAAACGAAGAATAATATTTTGTAGTGTTGGTAATAGCAACATTATGCATTTTAAAGATATTAAATTTTGATTGGCAGTATTAAAAAAATATGTTTGTTGATGCCAAAATCTACTGAGGAAATTCTAATCATACAGAGCTGACCCTGTGTGTAGAAACAGGTTAATGAACGAAGCTTCCCTTTAGCTTCTGAATGTATGCGAAGAGTTTGGTGAAGGAAAGTTCTGGAGAAACTTACAGGATTGCTGGCACCTCAGCAGACCATATTTAAACTTCAAGAGTCCATTCGTGTCATACACAACCTGACCGGCATTCAGGGGAGTGACTTAATATAGACCTCTCAACCACAAATGATGTTTGCTATGTGCTCCATCTTTGTGTGTGTGTGTGTGTGTGTGTGTGTGTGTGTTCTTTTGGAAAAGAGTGTACATGAAGGTGCAGGGTCAGAAGCTTGTCTTACAATAGCTTGCCACCAAACCGACTTCCTTTTAGCATGCTTCTCATGCGATGTACAACTTTGAGATCACTGAACGGAATTGTTACCTGTAATTAGCAAAAAACTGAAAAAAAAATGTATTCCTTCTAGGCATAGCTCGTATAAAGATTGTTGGGACCATTTTGAAATAGTGTGGTGTATCTATATATGGAGAGTGACTCTGAATTAATATTTGATATATGCAGTCTATCAGCGCAGAGGTTTCTCACCCTCTCCGAGGCTGTAGCGGATGCGCACGTCCCAGGCCAGGAGGTTTTCCCTGCTGTCGAAGCCGAGTGTAAGAGACTGCGTCAGGCAGAGCAGGGTAAGAGCATAGTTCACTCCTTCAAAACTCTGCAGGAGCTCCAGGCCACAGATATCACCCAGAGTGTGCTGACTCTTCTCCCGCTGCCCTTTACTGCGCTCCTTATAGACCAGCACACACAGGCAGTCTGACACACACACATACACACACAAAATAGGCAATATAATGTAAAATATGCAAATCCTACTAAAACGGTTTACTGCTGTGACAAACTATTTCCATAGTGATGTAGTGTATTGATGTATTGTGACAATGTCCATTGTTAAAAGCGCTATACAAATAAAACTGAACTGAATTGAATTGAATAGTGAAATGCCAGTAACATGGAGATCCAGACAGACCATCATTTCAATTTCAATTTCCTTTGCACCTTATTTATAAAGTGATTTTAACAAGTCATCACTAGCTCTGTCTAGACTTCTTTTGAGTACTAGGGTACAGTTTAGTACCTTCTTTTTCTTTTGCATCTAGACTTCTAATGAGCAAACAGAACACGATANTTCTTGTTACTGTCATCTTCGGCTTGCTCATTAGAGCTCTAGATGCAAATTTATGCAAAATAATATTAAGAACATTAAGAAAGAGTCTTAAAAAAAGAAACCCATCCTCCTTTATTCGAAACCAGTTTGTAAAACTATAAAATGCAAGATTTAAAAAATTGCCAAAAAAATAAATCATATGATGCATTCAGAATGCTCTGCCAGCACTTGTTGGTACAGTAATGAGAGCTTGTTATCACCTGTAGTGTGAGGCTATAATTATCCACTCCTACACAAATGTCTTGTGCAGGCCAGCATGCAATTAAAGTGAATCCAGTGAGACATCACTGTAACGTTGGGCTGATGGTCTATATTTGCTGTATGTGTTTGCTGTTGTACTTCAGCATGAATAGACATACAAGCAGCTGCCATATGAAGCACTTCAGAGAGAGAAAGAGTGATTTACTGTAACAGCTGGAGACTGACTGACTCATAACATGTCAAGCCCCTGACAAAATCCCAGAACTTTTGTAGACTTCTAGCTATAGCTAGAGAGTCTGGTACATTCTGTCACTAAAAATGGCTAAGAACCGCTTACTTGTACAGGAAAAGCCCATTTGATTGACACTATAAACCAACTGCAGACTTCTTCCATGGCCCTTCAGCAAATACGTTCGAGTATCTTGTTTTCTTCAAACAGAAATCTGGAAGCGCTTTTAAATACGTAGTGTTTATACCAATCCATTGACTATTTCTTGCTCTGAAAAGCTTAGTTGTCGTGATGTTCAAAAGTTTGTTTTCCCGTTGCAAAATGGTGCCATTTTGTGGTCATCCACGGACGAGTGAGCCAATCAGAGGAGAAGATTTTGAAGACTGTTACCAGATAAGTTTGCAATACATATCAGACCTCATGGGCCATTGGAGTAGTGCTGAAGCTGAGACTAGCACCAACAGGAAGTAATGGTTAGCACTTTTCTACATTACCCACAATGCTGTTTGACTACCTGCTGATAGCGGTGATAAGCTTTAGCCCTTGCTTCATCTCTGCCTAAAGAGAGTCATCTCGTATATCACTAACTAGCAGAGCCGTGTCTCTGCCATAACCCAGCTCAACTGGGTCATATAGCCGCATTGCATCCTCAAGTAGTTGCTGTCTCCACTCCCTCTATGTTGGATTTCTCATTAATATGATATTGAATGCTGCTGGATAATGGTGAGTGAGACAAGAAGCCCTTGCCCTTTTTTAGGAGCTAACAGCAAAACCGGAGCTGTCTTATTTTTGAGACTGTTGATTTTTTTCCCCTTTTAAACGTCATTGTAATTGCCCTAGAAATGTCTCTCTGTGATATCAGTGCACCACACATCTGCTAGCTTCTCACAAGAATAATGAAAATCCATCATCAAGCAATAAATCAGAACTAGAATTGTTAAAGATATTACAAATATTTCACGTATTTCATTTATTTAATGTGGTTCATCATCATTGTAGCTTTGTAGGAATTTTGTGCAAATCGTTTCAGTATTCAGACCTGTACAGCAACTATGAAGCCAAATCAGTAACAAATAACAAAGGCTTCATATTGGGCCCATTTTAGGGTTTCATTGGAGGAGAATCTCCACTATGCTTTTTGAAATGGCTATTAAGTGGAGCACAATTGAAATGGGATAGGGTACAGTTTTGAACATGGTGTGTGCTTTCATAAGTGCACTAGATATTATTCCCTGTGCTCCACTTTACCAGAACTCCCACAATAGTGCACTATTAACTTCAGACATACAAATTGACAGAGAAATGTACCATTCAGATACGATAAGATTTCCATACATACTGTATGACTGTTATTTCATGTTGCTAGAGGACATCTGTAGTAATTATTATTGGGAGTGTCTTCACAATTTACACATGGGTGTCATGCACACTGCATACATCTCATCTTGATACAAACTGATTGTTTTGACCTTTATTATATACATCCGTTCTTCTGTTTTCAATTCAGCCAATCTCAATGTTAACTCTAAAATAGAATATTGTAGAGGGGAATTGACATGAATCTTTATCGGGATGTCGATTCGTACGGGATATACATATTACAGCTCTGTTCATTTCTCAAAGCTAAAGGAGTGAAGAATTGTTCTATACAAGAGCATCAGTTATGTAAATGTGTTAGTTATATTAATGCACTTGTTCTAATATGTTTTTGTTCCTATAGTGACAGCTCATAAACAAAGAGCTGTATGCGGCAGACGTGCCACATATTCTAAGGCTAATAAAAACTGATGAAAATGCGCTCTTATTTAAACAAACAAAACCGTATAATCACTGATATGGTGAAGTTTTCTGTTAGAAGACGTTTATGTAACATTTATGGAAGGAGTCTCCAGTGTCAGCGCTTTGTAATAGTCAATAACTTCTCCATCATAGGAAAGTCTTCAGGACAAAGTGCCTTGCATTTTCCAGTTTCTCTGTAACAAGACAACATGCATTTTTTGGACTAATTAACATCAAGTGAGAGAATAAAAAAGAGGCTGGCGAGAGAACGACTGTTTATAGCTGGTATAGCATTGCAACATTGTATAACCTTAAATGACGGTGAAAAAATGTGACCTGGCATTCATTAATAAACTGTAAAGGTTGCTGGGGTCTACGAGGAATAACACACTTTGGGCCATGCTGTTATAGAAAAATAATCCACCTGGACTGTCCATCCTGTGTGATTGCTTATCTACTGGCTTTTCCAGACACAAGGATGCACAGTCTGTAAAAATTACTGATATTGACGGATTGGAACAGGACTAAAATCCCAGGGATGCACCAGTAATACAGCTCCTCATGTAACACCAATCCAGTTCAAACAGGACTAAAGAACAGATCCAGAAATAGTGTTTATACAGAGATAATGGTAAGTAGAGGAGGGAAAGATCCAGTCTGTGACGCTAAACTCCTATGTTGATAATCTAATATTTTAAAGCAACCCAGTAATGCCTGTCCAAACCCTGCACTAATATTACATCACAGAATATTACTTTTACCCACTAATGACGCGCATTTAAAGCTCAGGCCGTCGCGCGCGCCTCGGTTTGTCACAGTCTTGCGCGCGCTCTCGTTCGCACGTGCGGCCACAGCGGCGGTCTGACGTCACTAGGATTCCAGGTGAAATACCAGGCAGGAGAAAACGGAGTATAAATACTTCACCACCGAGGAGTTGCACAATCTTTGCTTTCAAGCCCTTGAGTTTGTTTTTTGTTTTTTTTTTCATTTCAAAAAAAATTTTTTTTAAAGAAACACATGTTTATTTGTTAACGCTCACACACACACACACACACAAACACGCGCGCTGTTTTTTTTAACGCGTGCCGTTAGCCTACCTGCTACCGGAGAGGGCTTTCTCAGGACCACCCATCTGCACTTCCACTGTAGAGACAGAAAGACAGTGAAAGTCTCACCTGGGCCAGGTACACTCACACAACAGCAACTAATTCCTCTCCAAAAAGACGTGATAAGTAGTTTAGAGAAACCTTTTTTCCTTCCCGGAGTCTCACTTGTCCCTCGACGACCACTGTATCGGTCATCTTGTGTCATGGTTCCCGACAGCTGTGTGTGTGTGTGTGTGTGTGTGTGTGTTCAGTTCAAAATAACTTTAATGGCTGTGTGCACATGGTGTACACTGCTCTCCCTCTCCCGCACTCCCCCTGTGGCGTTTTACAAACTTAGTACAGTAGTACTTAAAGCGCACATATCTGATCTGACAGGACAGTACGGCTGATATTCTACTGAGTACGGAAGTAGAGAAGTATGATTGTTTCCATGACGACCAATGAGCACGCGAACTGTAGTATTATGGGTTATTTCCATTAACTTGTGAATTACTGCAGCGAAATAATGCTGTGGCTTCAATACCCATTCACAAATTGTTATTTTGTTAGTTTGATTGATTGATTGATTAATTGATTGAGGTTGGAAAAAAGCAAATGTCTGTGAAAATGAGTCTTCTTCTAGACTACAGCAAATCTGCCTGACAGAATAATTAATTCATTTATTTGTCTTCACTCACTCACTGGACACAGAGCGTGAGGTGATAATACAACACTGGACAACCCATCACAGGGCATTACACACACACACACACACACACACACACACACACACACACACACACACAGTTATTCACTTCTAGGGGAATTTAGTGTAGCCAATCCATCTACTGGCATGTTCTTGTGAGGTCGGAGGAAACCGGTGAACCAGGAGGAAACCTACACAGACACAAGGGGAACATGTGAAACTTTACAGACAGTAACCTGAGTTCAGGATCGCGCCAGGGACCCTGGAGCTGGTAGGCAGCAATGCTATTCATTGTGCCACAATGCCACCCCATTTTTAACAACTAATTAAACAATTAATTAAGTATTCACAAAAAAAAAAACTAATGTTTCTACACGTTTTTTATAGACTACTGCATGTCACATTGTGTCCAAAAACTGACGAAATACTGAAGAACTGATACAGAAAAACGTTACAGATTTCCTTTACTGGTTACCTATATGACATTTGCTTCTCAGATCAGCTGCAAAAATAAAGAATTGAAAATCCAGCAACAAACACATAATGGCTGATCGATTATATTTGAGTGTAAAAAGGGGGGAAATTGTGTAAATTAACTTAATTATAATGTATTACCTGATCTCAAAGGACGTATATGATATGATAGCATACCATATTTACATTATCACGCTTTCAGATTTTCTTAATCATAAATGTCCTGTGAAATCAGAGCAAAAAGTCTCCATATCATCAAAACTTTCATGTATTGATATCATTGTGAAAATTCGGACCCCACACACACACACACACACACACACCCCTCCTCCCACAGTGGAGCCTAAATATCTTCACACTAAAAGAGACAGCTAGGCGACGGGACAGAAGTTTTCACAGTTGTTCCCTTGGGTTAGGGTGTCTAGTTAGAGGTTTCAAATTGAATTGAAGTCACTTAACCCCTCAGTCAGCCACCCATTAGTGTAGACATTCCTCAAAGTCCCAGACAATGGGGTCTGAAATCAGTACAACAGCCCACACACAACTATAATATGTGTGATATCTATCTATATCTGTTCTGTTACAAAATGGAGAAATTAAAGTCTACAGCAGGTGCAAGATTCATATCATTGGCTTTTAACCTAAACACTTGCTGATATAGCTGAACTGGAAAAATGACCAGATGTTACATAACTGGATCAGCCCCAGCATGGCTGAAACTTCTGAAAATTGGTTGTTTTTGTACTCGCTCTTTTGTAACGACTCCACTCATCTGTCTCCTTCCCCGTTCCAGGTGACCTGAGATTGTAAGAGGACCAAGACATTTATATTGCGATATGTGAGCGGATGGCTGAGTTTTAGGGAATAAATTTCCCCAGGAGCACTTCTCGTCCACCGTGCCACCTCAGGACCGCTTAATTTCACAGGCTCTTGCTGACCAACTGAGTTTCTTTCCCTGATTTTCACTCTTTAGTCCTGCAGGCATCAGTGAGCAATGGGTGACACAAAATTCCACCCTATTACAGACTTTAGAAAGTACATGTATTTGATGCTTTTGCCCAAAGTAACTTAAATTAACTTCCTACAGGAAGCATTCCTCTGGAGGAAATTGGGGTTAAGACCTATATTCAAGGACACAGTAACCATAAGCTGGAAAGAACACAGTTCAATCAAACTGATGAAGCTTAGGAGTCTATGTGGTTGTGTGTTTATAATTATACATATTTTGGAATTATATTTAATTCATAGAAACATTGCCTCGTCCTTTTCTAATATTCAGCTGCCCAGTTTCAGTGAGCCTGTGCCCACTGCAGCCTCAGATTCCTGTGCTTGACTGCCAGGAGTGGAACCCTGCTGTTGTTGTAGCCTATCTACCTGAAGGTTCAACATGTTGTGCATTCTGAGATGCTTTTCTGCTCAGCATGGTTGTACAGAATCGTTATCTGAGTTACCGTAGCGTTCCTCAGCTCGAACCAGTCTGGCCATTCAACTCTGAACTCTCCCATAAACAGGGTGTTTCTGCCAGAAGAACTGCCACTTAGTGGATGTTTTTTTTTTTGCACTATTCTATGAGAAACTGTTGTACATAAAAATCCCAGAAGATTTTTTCTAAAATATGCAAACCAGCCCACCTGGAACTAACATCCATGCTGAAGATGACAGTTTTTCTCCATTCTGATGTTTGATGTGAACGTGAAGTGCAGCTCTTGACCTGCAGTCGCATGATTTTATGCATTGTGCTGCTGCCACATGATTCACTGATTGGATAACTGCGTTAAAGTGCCTAGTTTTACTCATAAAATTGCTAGCCACAACATCCTGCTAGTTTCAGTAATGTTAGCTGATCAGGTTAGGGAGCAAATGCTATATTTGGAT
The DNA here is from genome assembly GCA_037577455.1 of Pangasius macronema. Classification (NCBI taxonomy): domain Eukaryota; kingdom Metazoa; phylum Chordata; class Actinopteri; order Siluriformes; family Pangasiidae; genus Pangasius; species Pangasius macronema. The sequence goes on from CM074947.1 coordinate 6,994,857, forward strand.
ATAAATAAACATTTGATGTCAGTTTAATTAATTGTTTAACATCACTCATTAATAACATACTACAAGCATGATAAAGCGCATTATTAGTTATTGTGTTAATGACAGTATCATGTCATTCAGAAATCAACAGGTGACTCAGACTGTCTTGTAAAGCAAAATATGTAACTCAGTAAGTAAAATTAAATGGTGTAACTGGAGTCAGAGCAGCTTATGGAAGAAAGGAAGGATAGCATAACAGAGATGATAAATTATCAGTTGATGTACACATTCAGCATTGTGATATTTTAACTATGACACAGCAATGTGGAGCTCAGAAAAAACTTTAATCCTAGTTATGGCACTGCTCACAGCTCCAGGGTCTGTGATTCGAGCCTGCGCTCAGGTTACTGTGTGTGTGGAGTTTTACATATTCTCCTAGTGTCTCTGTGGGTTTCCTCCCACCTCCGAAAAAAATGGCGGTAAGTGGATTGGCTATTTTAAATAGCCCCTGTAGGTATGATGCCCTGTGATGAACTGGTGTCCCATCCAGGGTGTATTCCTGTCTTTCCGGGATAGGCTCCAGCACCCCTGATACGGGATAGAGCCACAGCACCCTTGCCCAGGATAAAGCGGTTACTGAGGATAAAAGCTTTGGGATGCCGGAAGACAATATTACACTGATATTTCTGCTCTCGTTTCTAGCAAGTCAGTCCATCACACTAAAGCCATAACCAGATCAGCAAGTCTGTGTGACATTATTGAAGAACTGGATGAGGTTTGAGACAAACTTCTACTAAGCTCTACTAGTCTTGCTTCAGTGCATAAGTAAAGAAGAAATCGGTCGCTAAACACGGTTTATACTCAACTACGTTTGGGGAAAATTGTGCAAATTCTATTTTTCGTCAATTCCGTTAATGAATAATGTGGATAATCTGAATGAATATTTGAATCTGTGATTCTTTGTCGAGTGACAGAATATTAATACATCCTCATACACTTACTGTTAAAATTACACTTTTGTATAATCACAAAAAATTGCCATAAAATCAAATTAAACTGTAATTCTTCATTATTTTTGATAAACTACCAGTGTGTGAGAGAGAGGCCCCCTGGACGAGACCATTAAAAAAAAAAATTCCAGTAATTTCCCAAACTGAATAATTCAACACTCGCAGCACTGCCACAGCTTGATGATAATACATATTGTCCACTTTTTAGGTTATTATATGATTTTTTTCACAGTGCATACACTGAAGGCATTCTGACTAATGTGTTCAGTCAGCCATTTTTCCCTGCAGTAAGCACAGAACATATAACCACGATTATATAACTGATAATAATGCCAATTATGTACTTCCCTACATTCCTGCTGACTTGCTGTAATGCTGATCTGTATTTCTGATATAGATATGCCACCATTTTGCAAGTGCAGCAATGTCCCAGATAGCACACACACACACACACACACACACGCACATCTAGCACATGCCAGCACAACGTATGCAAATTACATCTCAGTAAAATCACATGCAGTTCACTTGTTAATTGGAAAGACGTCTCCACAACGTCGTTTGGGATCACTGTTTGTTTGTTGTTTTGTTTTAAATATTCTGCTTTTTTAGCTTTAGATATGTTATTCAGTTTCTGACTGTAGACAGTTGTCTGTTTCCAGCTAAATACCCCCCCCCCCACACACACACACACACACATACACACACACCCAAAAATAGGCTATGTTGATCGATAATGAGAGGAAAGCTGTGTGAAAAGAACTTGAGCTGAATCTGATAATTACATGCCAAAAATGTGAGGAATAAATAAATCTTCAGCATACGGGGGCACTGTATTAAAACACTGACTGATTTAAATCACATATTATATTCCAGGGTGGCTGAAGGTTAAAAAATATTGTTCTAATTTTCTGCGTTAGAAAATAACATCACTGCAACATCACTGAGGTGTAAAGTGTGTACATGCATACAAAGCTGTTTTGTTTACTCTGTCCAAACTGTGTCAAAATTCAGAAGCCATCTTTCTCCATGTGTAAATTGTCTCATGTATTTCAGACAATAATATCACTTCTGCACACCTTGTTCAGGTAAGGAATAAAACACAACGGAGCATGCTGTTATAGGAAAATAATCAAAGACAGAGTGGTGTGATGCAGACCAACGGAAAGCAAAGTTCCTGTTATCATGCAGAAGTTGATTATTTTCCAATAACAGCACGTCCCAAAGTTTTTTTCCTCTTATACCATAGCGATTTGCAAATGATTACAATTTATAATGTATTAATGAATGATGAATAATGAATCCTTCACTAGCCTCTCTTTTGTTCTGTCTTTTATTCATGCTACAGAGAAACCTGAACACACCTCTGTCCTGAAGTCCTGAGACTCCTTCCATAGCTGTTATATAAACATCTTACAGAAAGCTTCACTATATTAACAATTATACATTATTCTTTGTTAAATAACACCAAATTGTAATCTGTTTATTATTAGGCTTAAATTATGCCCTAAATTAGCCTTAAAGTCCCCATGAATTACTACAGAAATTATATATGTATTTGAATAACCGCATTAATATAAACTTGTGATTTAAATTATTTTCAGAGCTGTGGTTATAGAAAAGTCATCAGCACTTTCTGACCGATCAGAATTGAGAATTCCACAGTGCTGCAGTATAAAGATTATTAACAAACCCCGGCACGCAAAATAGCATCTGTGACAGTTTAAGGAATCCATCTTCATTCATTGTGGGTTGTTGTTAATGTTGTTGCAATGACTGAGTAGGTCCTGGAAGGCAGATACACAGACAGAACCCCAGATTCTGCTGCTTTGACAGAGTGAATGTGATAACACCTACATACAATGAACACTAAAAACCTCCATCAGCATATTTCTCCATTATCTTATCTCATCTGCACTTCCTCTCCATCCCTACCCACTACATTCTTTTATAGCGCCCCCCCCACACACACACACCCCCATATAAGACTTATTACTGCCATTTTTCTCCCTCGTTTCCTTTTATCTCATTTGTACATTTCAATCCATCTGCATGCCTCCATCATTTTACTCACCATCCCTGTCCTCTTAGTTACTGCTGTTCTAAGTCTTGGCAGGGTGCATGTCCTTCTCATCATGTGAGGGATGACAATTGGCCAAGACTAAATTAAGGAGAAAATTAATCTATGAAATATAGGATTTCAAATGCCCTCAGGTCCTAGTGTCATCCCAAATGCTAGGCTAGTTAAATGGTAATAAACTACACTATATGGCCAAAAGTATGTGGACACCTGACAATTACATCAATCGCAAACTTCCACTGCAAACTTGGCACACACAATTTCCCATCACTGGAACTAAAGGTACATTTCAATCCATCTGCATGCCTCCATCATTTTACTCACCATCCCTCCCTGTCCTCTTAGTTACTGCTGTTCTAAGTCTTGGCATCCTGTGAGGGATGACAATTGGCCAAGACTAAATTAAGGAGAAAATTAATCTATGAAATATAGGATTTCAAATGCCCTCAGGTCCTAGTGTCATCCCAAATGCTAGGCTAGTTAAATGGTAATAAACTACACTATATGGCCAAAAGTATGTGGACACCTGACAATTACATCAATCGCAAACTTCCACTGCAAACTTGGCACACACAATTTCCCATCACTGGAACTAAAGGTACATTTCAATCCATCTGCATGCCTCCATCATTTTACTCACCATCCCTCCCTGTCCTCTTAGTTACTGCTGTTCTAAGTCTTGGCAGGGTGCATGTCCTTCTCATCCTGTGCCCAATGAGATGTGACTGATGCGCAACAGTGGCAGTTAGAATGCAATGTGTGAATAAAGGGGGTGAATATAAAAAGCCCAGCTGGCAGAGGAGTGACCTCTGACAGAGGCCAGAATCCCTGCAGTGGGGAGAGAGAGAGAGAGAGAGAGAGAAAGAGAGAGCAGCACAGACACTTGACATCCTCAGGTTGTAGCATTGAATTCTTATCCATATATAAATTATTGACATGAGACCTGGCTGAATGCAACATTAACATACTGATATGATAATATCATACAGTAATGATTACTGTTTATGCTGCATTTTTAAACGATGTGTTTGTGCATGTATAATTAATTTCACCACCTAGTTCTTGTGAGTAACAAGTGCCAATTGTGTGTGTCTTTTATATAGGTTGCTTATAATCAACTTTCTACATTTTAAATGAAAATAGTATTTTTGATAAATTTTAGTCAGGTTTTAGTTCAAAACATAGCACAGAATCCGAATTCTCAAAGTGTCTAACGATTTGCTGATGTCGGTAGACTCAGGGAATTGTGCTATTTTAGTGCTTCTTGGTCTGAGCGTGACTTTTGATACTTTTTGATAGATCAGGGGATTCTCCTAGACCGCTTAAGTCAATGGGTGGGGATTCGGGGGCACGCATTAAAGTGGTTCTCTTCTTACTTGAA
>CM074947.1:6999528-7014488 GCA_037577455.1 Pangasius macronema
TACTCATGTGAGGAATCTTGGTGTAATCTTTGATTCAGATTTAAAATTTGACAAACAGATTAATGCTGTGGTAAAAGATAGCTTTTTTCAGCTAAAATGAAACATTTTCTGCCTTTTAAGAATATGGAAACTGTTATCACATCTACAATTTATCACATCTACAGTCAGTGCAGCAGTTAGACTCCTGACTGGCACTAGGAAGTACGCTAGCATTTCTCCTGTGATGGCTTCCCTGCACTGGCTCCCAGTTAAATATAGGGTTCCATATAAAGTACTTTAAAGGTAAGTAAGGGTTTTTAAGGGTATACATGGATTTGCACCAGAATATATCACTGATCTTCTACAACTACATCAAACGCCTAGACTTTTAAGATCCACACAGAGTTTTCCTTTAAGGGTACCAAAGTCATGCTTGAAATGTAAAGGAGCTTGTGCCTTCTCTGTTGCAGCTCCCTGTCCACATTGTATATATTTTAAATATACTTGTATTGTAACTTTGAGAGGGTAAAGCACTTTGGTCAACTCGTGTTGCTTTTAAATGTGCTATATATATAAATTGTGATTGATTGATTTTAGCTCGTGTACGCAGAAGAGGGTAGATAGCGCTTTCCTCCCTGTGCCGCAGCATGAGCAGCAGTATGAAAAGATGCGGTTAGCTTGCTTAATGTGTCTCAGAGGAAGCATTTGTTCAGCTTTCCCCAGTTGGTAGCTCGGAATAGGGGATACGGGGAAGCTGGCTAGTGGGTGAGAATTGGCCAAGACTAAATTAAGAAGAAAATTAATCTATGAATATGCATGAAATATGGGATTTCAAATGCCCTCAGGTCCTAATGTCATCCCAAATGCTAGCTGGCTAGTTAAATGGTAATAAACTACACTATATGGCCAAAAGTATGTGGACACCTGACGATTACACCAATCGCAAACTTCCACTGCAAACTTGGCACACACAATTTCCCATCACTGGAACTAAAGGGCCTAAACCTGTTCCAGCATGACAATGCCCCTGTGCACAAAGGGAGGTCCATGAAGACATGGTGTGCCAAGTTTGGAGTGGAAGAACTCGAGTGTTCTGCGCAGAACCCTGACCTCAACCCCGCTGAACACCTTTAGGATGAATTAGAACGGTGACCCTGTGCCAGGCCTTCTCGCCCAACATCACTGCCTGACCTCTCTAATGTTCTTATGGCTGAATGAGCGCAAAGTGGAATTCTCAATTTTGATCGGTCAGAAAGTGATGACCAATTTGCTATAACCGCAGCGCTGTCAATAATTTAAATCACAAGTGTAGTTGCTATTGTGGTATTGTATTATTGTGGTCATTGTAATACGTATATAATTTCTGTAGTAACTCATTTATGGGGACTTTAAGGCTAATTTAGGGCGTAATTTAAGCCTAATAATAAACAGATTAATAAGTGGTGTTATTTAACAAAGAAGAACATATAATTAATATAGTGAAGCTTTCTGTAAGATGTTTATATAACAAAAATCCCCATAACCACGCTCCAAAATCTAGTGGAAAAGCCTTTCTAGAAGAGGGGAGGTTATTATAACAGCTGTTGGTGTCATGGTCAGGTGTCCACATACTTTTGGCTAGGTTAAATAGGTTAGCTCATGATTTCTGTAGAAAAACTTCCCCCTAATAGAGCACACGATTAGTAAAAAAAAAAAAAAAATACAGAACTTATTTTTTGACATTAGCTCATTAGTTATGCTCTGTGATTCAGGGTTTTATTCTTCAGAGAAGTACTGAGAAAGCCTGTCTCTGAGTGGAAAAATATTAATTTACAAATCTATATAATTGAAATGAGCCAGGACTTTTTTTAAAACCATTTTAAAATCATATTTTGAGTACTTTGAGTACATAATTTTTAAAAACATGTAATCATTGATATGGTTATGTTTTTTGTGATGAGACGTTTACTTGGAAGACGCCTTCGACCATATCAATGATCACACATGTTTTTAAAAAGACATTTATGTTTCCTTTATGGGAGAGTTTTCAGGATAGAGGACTTTGCTGTTTCCGGTTTTTGATAAAATGACAAGCTTTATTCTTTACATAAATTAAAAAGCCAAACACGTGTCAGTATGCAAATGCAAAAGTCACTCAGGAACTGATGACTTGGGGAAAGGGGAAGGACATGTGTAGTGATAAAGACGTCTCCAATTTGCATATTCATTCAATCTGGATTTATTAATGACAGTGAAAGTGTAGTCTCCGCTGCCTATCTGTTGCCTGTGCAATGTTTTTTTTTTTTTTTTGTTTTTTTTTGTGGAAAATTAGTATTCAAATAGGGTCCTCAAAACAAGTGAGTGGTTAGAATAACTGAGAAAATTAATAAATAGGACTGAACTATTACCCTTTAAAAAAAAATGCTGAATTTTAAAGATCTTTTGTAAGCAAAATATTATCTTTACTTTAAACCAGTCAAGTCAAAATTCCTTTCAATCAGAAAAAGGTAAACACATGACTATGGGTCATGTGCTGGTCCCAAACACGCCCTGAGTGTGTGTGATCAGACGAAGGTCGCTTGGTGCTTGCTCTCTGATGAGGATGGAGTGTTGGCCGGTTCAGTGGCTTTAACAGGCAGGGGTTTGTTAGGGAGGTGTCCTGACGTCTGCCGCACTCCTCTTCTGATTCTCACCCTGCGATTCTTCACATCCCCCGTCTGCTTCTGTACACCAGAGTTCATCTCTCCACCCCGAGTCCTGGTGTCCTCTGCACACACTCCATCCACATCCAGCACCTGTCGACTGGGGAGAGGAATGCGTTTAGGCCCGTCTCTGACCCGTGGAGGTGGAGGAGGAGGAGCCGGAGGAGGAGGAGGAGGTTTAGGTGCAGGGGGAGGAGCAGGTTTAGGTGCAGGGGGAGGAGCAAGAGGAGGAGCAGAGGGCGTTCTCTTCTGGGACAGTTTAAAAACGCTGCTTTTGTCCTTCTGCCTTCTTCGTTCTCTTCCTGAAGAAAGCAATCATGGGTAGACACAGAACATATACAGGCTGTTAGTGGAGAGGAAATACTATCAGTAAAAAGGGTACTAAATCGAACCTTTCCCTGTCACTGCAGTGGGGAAATGAGTTTACTCTCTGTAACTTAAATCAGTTTTAAAGCTATACAATATACACATCTGCAGATGACAGATACACAGTAAAGGTACAAAAGGTGTACCCTTAAGCACACCACCCAAGTGACAAGGAAAAGTACCGTTTAGTACGCTTTTTTTGAGAGATGTACAGTGTTCAGAGGAACACAGCGTATACAGTCTGGCAGCACATATTTAGGTCTTAACAATCGAGTGTTTGATAGAAAAGCAAGCTAGATCTTTCTGACTGAATGCAAGGTCACACTACAGGGCAAACACTTGAGAGGAACATGAAACTTAATATGAAATTTGTATGAAAATTATATTTTTCAGGAGGGATGGACAGTAATATGTAATATAAACTCTTTAACATAGAGCAAAGCGTTTAAATAACACCACACAACTAAGCTAGAGTATGTGCTATGCAAATGATAATACAGTTCACTTTCTTAAATACAGACTATCCCTGATATTTTACAACATAGTTTATTTAAAATGATTAAAGTCATTTTAAGCAAATAAATGAACATTAGGGCATGGAATTATGGAAAAGATTGTGGATATTACACACACTTTACACTGTAAGCTACATTAGAGTCATAACTCTACAGCAAAACTGAAGTAAACATCAGACAACAATGTCTTGGCTGAAGGTCTTTGTGGATATTTGTGTAAATTGTGAAATCATTACTTTGAAACATGTCCACGTAATAGACATATATTTAAAAACCTCCACGTTTCCAAAGTTTTGGCCCGCAGTGTGTGTATAATCAAAATTTCTATGGGACATAAAAACACACTCACCTCACACAGAAAGACACACTCCTAAATTCCACACACTCCTAAAACTGAAGGAAAAACGAGAAAGGACAGAAAGAACAGAAAGCACTCTGATGCAGCAGTCCATTTCAGTGAAGACGGACATTTCATTTGAATTTACTGCAGCGTGCCACTAAATGGACTCCGGCACTGATTGATGACTGCGCTGGTCCAATTACAGAGCCATCACTCTCCCAGTCATGAGACCAGTCGTGTTAAATCACAGACTCAGGGTAAAGATGGCGCCAACTTCTTTTTTTGGGCATCTAATCCATATACTGTACATGCTGTACACATACAATGGAATGAAATGTTATAGCTGTAGGGCCACTGTGGAATAGTGTGTGTTTAGTGTGTAGGTCAGAGGGAAAGGCTGTGTTCATTCAGGAGGGCTCATGTATTACCAAAAAAAATAAAAAAATAAATAAATAAATCAGAAAGTGCATACATATTCATTTGAAGTGAAATGTTATATGATTTAGATTTAGTCACACTGCCCCCTTGTGGTGTGTATCTTTTATACAAGACTTACATGACAACTGAGCATGAGCATCAAATTTGAGAAACCTCTAGGGGAAATTTCACTCTTAGTCCTCGGAAAGTAGTGTCTGAGTAAATGTGAAGAACACAGGAGGAAAAAAAATTCAGAACAGAAAAACATACTGAAGTCCAGACATGATGCAGCTGTACTGAAGAATGTACCATCGTGCACGGCTTTTAAAACAGAAACATTTTCCTGCCAGTCAACTGATGTGAAGCAGTTAATCAGTCCACACTTCCTGCCATGTCCATTAGGTGGAGCCATGTCTCTGCAAAGCGCCTACCTCTCACACGATGATGCTATGAAGCCTCTTTTTAGACTGTAGCATGTCTGTTGTTGCCAGATGAGCTTCTATTTATATGAGAGGCTCTACAGTTAAATCACTGATGCCTTGGTGAGAAAGCAAACTGTCGAGTAAAATCACAGCACTGGTTTGAGTAAAATTAAATGGTGATGTGTGAGCTGCTGTGCTGCTGGGACTCAGGACTGAGACTCTGCATAGGCCGAGTGTTATTATGGTGGTTTTTACGGATTATATGACTTTTTAATCTTTATAATAAATTCATCAGATAAATTGAACAGAAAGAGGCATAGGATCATCTATATTTTTACTATCAGGGTCGTGGTAGATCTGGAGCCTATCCTGTGAACTCTGAGAGTGAGGAGAGGATACCCCCTGAATGAGCACCGTGCACACACCTTCACACCTAGGGTCTATTTAGAGTCATCAGTCCACCTGGCATGTTTTGGGGTGGTATGAGATAACCGGAGAACCCAGAGCAAACCCACACAGACACAGGGAGAACAGGTGAAACTCCACAGTACCAGTAATCCAAGCTCAGGACTGAACTGGGGATGCTGGAGCTATGATGCACTAACACTACCCACTGCACCACCGTGCTGCCGCAACACAATATAAAAATGCAAATTGAAACACCTTCAATCCTACATACCCAACCCTCTTCCCCTGATAATCATTCTAACAGGTGATTTGCCTACATTTGCATTTTGGAAACCTGATCAGCTCTTATATTTTGTAACTCTTATATCTTATGCCCATCACATGTTTAATCCTAACTCAGGTTTCCAAAGAAATTTTCAGCTCCTTTCTATTTCTTAAACGTTTGTCATTTTAGAGCCTGTGAGGCGAACTGCAATAAAGATGAAAGTACATGACTCCAGTTACTGAAACTGATGAGGAAGGAAAGAGGAAAAGGAGCTGAATAAGTGTTTTAATCGGGGCAGAGCTCATTTCTGGTCCAGAAATAAGAGAAATGTGATTCACAAAACTTTGAAAATTTTGATTATTATATGCCTTGAAACGCTTTTCAAAATTACAAACAGCACCTTGAAACACGCAGCAAAATGACTGCAAAAAGATTTGTAATTTAGGGAGACATAATTACATGTATATAGTTTACAAAAATATAATTATTGCTTTAAGAGCTTTGATTCAAACAAATCTGTGATGTTTGTGACAACTCTAGTATTTAAAATGTCATAAAGGGCATCTTAAAGAGTCTTTATAAGCAAAAAAGAAGCCTTGTGACAGCTCTGGACTACAAATACACATTGTATGAACAAGAGCAAACATTCAAGATCTCTGGGTCTATCACAAGGTGTGGCATTAGGACTCTGAGCTGAGAATGCCAACATGCATTTAGACTGTTATACATTAAAAAGAAACTCATCTGACAATAAATCATTTCCTGCAAAAAGGTTGGTAATACTTATGGAGAAGCTAGTAAAACAATTACCATTTGATAGTGCAGTTAATCCACATTAAGGCTTAAATCTGCCTGAACGACATTTAATAATTAAACAGGAATTAATTAAGCTTTAAAGTTAGCAGCTTTATCAGTGGCTAATTATTATTTAATTCACTTTACACTTGTGTTAGCGTTGACAATTGATCTATGGATCAAAAATGAAAAAAAGACTGTTTAAACAAAGGCAACATGTGAAACCAGCTGAAATAGGCAAGGTCACTGAGACGAGCTCAAATTCCTCCCTGAATAGTATCTGTACTCGCTCTAGAACCACTTCATTCAAAATTCAGGCTCCCAGTTTGCCTAGCATTACTCTGCTTCTTCCATTCAGCACAACAGCCCTGAACAAACAGGCCTTGTAGAGAGTAATGAGAGAGAGAGAGAGAGAGAGAGAGAGAGAGAGGTGACACCATAAATGAAGAGATTGAGAACAGGAGAAGGATCCAGCAGCCATGTCATCATCTGGTTTATTACGACAGAGCCCAGAGATTTCTGCCTTTACAGGATTTCCTTCGCTTTTGTACCATGAATAGAGAAAGATACAGTGTGGATGAGAGTGGCAGTGAGGAAGGAAACAGGCCGGTTTTGTTTTAGCCCAGTTCCAGCATCCTAGTAAAACAAAGCCTGTCTAAGCAGCCATTCACTTCAACTGAGCCTCCATGCATAGCTAATGCAGTGAGAGAAAGTGTCAAAGAGGAGGGAGGGAGAGAGGGGGGAGGGAGAGAGAGAGAGAGAGAGAGCAGGAAAGAGAACAAAATGATTGATGGATTTAGAGCATACTATGATTTTTACTCTATGTAGATGTACTATGAAGAACATAAATACACAAGTTATTAGAAGAGAGGTTTCATTACAGCTCTTTGGGTTGAATAGTTGATTTAACCAACAGTGTTCACTGTTCTATGTATTTTACATTTTAATGTACAGTTTTCTACATGTTTCTGCAACAAGTGTCCACCACTCTATACTTTATTAGGTCAACAACTATGTTCAGTCGGGTTTCTTTTACTGTACTCACTTTGTTTGCATTTCTCAGTGTGAACACAATTTACTGTTATATTCACTTTAAAAATTCATATAGTACATATGTTTTTATATTTGAAACAGCATCTAATGGAATTTATGAGTGGCTATTCCACAGTATGTTTCATAAAAAATAAACAAATAAGTATAGTAATTTATCCTATAATAATAATTCTCAAATACTTTATAGTGGGTAAGATAGCTATAAAACTTGCAAATTACCAAAAATATGCACATTTTCATGTCACTATTTCTTCATTAAATTCCACACGCAGCCACCAGATAAGAATTCTATGAAAGATTGACAAATATGGCAGACAGAAACTGTGGAATATACTCAGAGATTCAAATTAACCTCCAGCCTTGTGGCTAATAATTATTTTACTGATTCCATTAGTCAGATGTGTTTGTAGTCAGAACTTGTGTGGTTCATTTTAGTTGCACTTGGCTATGAGATGACACTAGAAGAAAAACTTAGTTGTGTTTTTATCTGGGCTGAGAAATTAGTTAATTATAAGCAAAACTAAATATCACATTCATGGCAAGCTAGAAGAAGGTTCAAATATTTTACACAAGTAGTGCGATATAAACGTCTATTCCAGAGCGCTGTCGATTTCTTGGTCACGTGGTGTTGATTAATATTCTATAACAGCAGCTCCCACAGTAGTTCTGGCTGCAAGACAAATCACAGGTTTATATTGAATGAGCTGTCTATTATGTCACTGTTTTTATTAGTAACAACTGATTTACCGGGACTTGTCTGGTGGACGCTCCACCAGGGTCCCTGGTGGACTAGTGGTTAGGCCACAGCACTCTCACCGCTGTGGCCCGGGTTCGATCAACAGTGCGCTCTCAGTGCCGGTCCCAAGCCCGGAAAAATTGGGGAGGGTTGCGTCAGGAAGGGCATCCGGCGTAAAAACTGTGCCAAATCAAATATGCGGACCAATAATCCACTGTGGCGACCCCTAACGGGAGCAGCCGAAAGGGCGTTCGTCTGGTGGACGCTGCACCAGAAGTAACAGAGTTACTTCTTCAAGTTTTATAACATGGGTCTTCAGGAAGAAGGGTTTTGCTGTGTCTTGGTAGCATGACAGGCTGCTTTTTTTCCCCCCCCTTATTAACTTTATGAACGAGGAACTAAATACTTCGGTATATGCTGCCAATGGAAAATAATCAGCTTCTGTGTGGTAACAGTAACGGCGCTGTGCGTCGAGCCGTAGCACACCACCTTGTCATTTATTATTTTCCTTTAACAGTACGCCATGTCATGTTGTATTCCTTTCTTAATATTAGCACCTACTTACTGCCTATACTGTATGTGAACACTGTGTCCGTAAGAAACTGTAAAAAGAAAAAACATACACAGAAAGAAGACGGGGCCAGAAAAAAAAGGACACACAGTCAATTAGAGCAAAAGATGTCCGCTCTAACATTTATTTAACTGTATATACAGAAATGCAGAGATATGGCACAGACTGAAGTGGATCGTCATCTCAACAAAACTGCTACAGGAAACGCGATTGGATCTCAGCGTCTACAGCAAAATAGCAGGCAATTCAACAACGCCGGTATCTTGGATACAAGCGAAAACCTGTACACAGTTAGTATTTCTTTATCGTTTAGTAAAACATACTTTGCACACAAATTGGATAAATTAAGGTTGTCAGGATTATATTACATAATACTATATGCACGATGAGAGAGTGGGCGTTAACTGAGTAAACATTGTTGAATTGCTTGAAAGAAACAGACTGAAGATTTCTGGATGAGTGTAAAGAATGGCGCACTGTGGGAATCTGAGATCCTGTAAGCATTCCAAACTGAATTCATGGGACTGCTCACCACAGAGAGGTAAGATCTGGCCTGTGTGTGTCTGTGTGTGTTTATGATGAATACGTTCCGATAAAATCTAGGAAAAGCATTTGGTCACATCTCACCTCAGAAAGGTGCAACAAACATGATTTTTCACATGAAATGAATGTTTGCTAATGATAGAAGATATCTGGGAATGTTTTACAGTGAGCTGTAAGCTGAGTAAGCTGAATAAGGCAGTCTGCAGGCTGAGTAACGGCAGTGACGCTTTCGGCAGGAACAAGTTTCTTCTTGTTCTGTCAATTTAGTCAGCCATGTGATCATCAGTGAGGCAAAGTGGAGAAAAAAGCTACTACATTGTACCTTGATGCTCATATTTAATGTTTAGGCAATGTTTTTGTGATGCTCGTTCAACCATTTAACGACTTGAGGCTGCAGTGCTTTTGGGAACCTCAGCCCTGATCTATTTTGGTATCTTTCTAAACTTTCCCCCTAATGCATTGTAACACCACTGGGAAAAGTATCTGTTCCCTAAAATGAGGCTAGTAAAACTAGACAATATTTAGAAAAGTAAAAAATGAACCTCTATAATAGTCCTTTCCTTTGTTATGGTGAAACAGTATAAGTCAGTAAGTCAGAAATTTGGTGACTAAACTTGTTTCTGAGGCTCCCTCTTGTTATTATAACAATAAAGCAGCCTTTAAGTCAGGAATTTACATCTACAGTAACTCATGACGACAGCCTTTGCCACCGGTCTGGTTCTGCACCTGTTTAGGCCTGTCACGACATTAGGGTGGAAGCCAGCATGGTATCATGGGTGGCACTTTGTATGAATTTTCTAATCCAACTTATATATAAAGTTCCCAATGGTTAACCCTTTACACTCCCAAGATTTGTTGTTGGGTCCAGTCTTACATTACATGATCTCATACCTGCATACATGTCCTATTAGTTTCACTGTAGTTACTGAAGGATATGTTTTAAGACAATAAGAACTAAGTAATAAGCTGAGATTTTGAGGGGTTAATGTTAGGGTAAGAGCCAGGGCTAACATCTAACTTCATATATGTGAAATCAATCTTGCGTGTTGTTGTTGTATGAATTTTGCCTAAGATATCAGAGAGCCAATATGGTCTTAGGTAAACTCACAATAGTGTGTCACAGAAGGTGGTGCAACGACTGTTGCTTTTCTCACCACTTCATATTTACAAATTTATGCTCATTATAATTCCTGTGGTTTTGAACGGGCGTGTGCAATCCCAGAGAGAGCATGATGGCTGTAGTTAATCACTCTCTGACAATCACACTGTCTACAATCATCTCTACTGAGCTTCCTATAATAGTAAAGCTTAACGTCAAACAACTGTTATGTCTGTGTGTCATGAAATGTGACTGGACATACAAAACCTTTCTAACAAAGGCATTAAAAGCTTGTTAGTTAGCATTTGTATATATCTCTATGTCTCTTTTCCAATAGTTCAGTAAAGTGCTCTTAGAGGGTGACGTATGTACAAGGGAGAGTTGCGGTTTTGACGAGGTTTGGCAAAGAGAAGAACAACAGCAAGTCCACAGCACTCGATAAAATACACACGCAGATCTTCAGGAAGAACATGAGAGGCGTGCACGAGAGGGAAATCACAGGTCACACAGGAGAGGTACCTGGCTGGGCCCAGCTGTCCTGGTAAGCGTCCTCTCTTAGGAGGCGGGGCCGATCTGGGGAACGAGGGAGGGGCAAAGGGGATGGAGGGAGGAGCAGGCTGTTGGGGATAGCGATATCGCCTTCGCCCACCAGCGTCAGGTCCGTACCATGCTCCTCCTCCTCCAGTGCCTGGGCCCCGCTCTCTCGCTTCCATTCGCCATGACTGTGTGAGATGGGTGAGAGGGTAGGGCCAAACGTTGCCTGCTTACGGGGAGCGGGGTTCCTATGGAGTGGCATGAAGGCTCTCCGACCACCTGGCCCTTCCACACCCGAATCCAAGCTCTGTGTCTGGTGGCTGGCACTGAGGGCAGAGCCGTTCTCTTTAGAGCGTGGACGGGGCTTGCGGGGATCAGGGGTGGAGCTGATGGGGACATCTCCGGGACTCGTGTCATGGTCAAGGCGCAGGAAGTCAGGTAACACGAGGTCAGATTTGTTCAGCAGACCCCGCTGGTCGTCAGCTCGGTTGCTCTGTGCTTTGGATATGAGCTCGAAGAATTCTGGTTAGAAAACACACAACAATTCAAAACCACCATCCAGAAAACAAATGACACCAATACATGTTTGAGAAAAGCAGTGTTCAAGAGGAAGAGAAGAGCATTCTTCTGTGAAAGAACATTAGTATCATTAGTAACATTAGGCTTGCTGTGGTGTGCTAGCATTAGCTGGATCAGCCAACTCAGATGGTTAAGCAAGAGATGTAGCCACGCAACGTAAAGTTAATTTAAACCATTTAGTATAAAGAGAAGGAAAGAAGGTTAGACAGAGGGCAAGATTCTTTACCTTCAGCTTCATCTATATTAAGCTTTTTCTGTTTTCGCTTTTCCATCTGGGCCCTGGTTTTGACAGTCGTAGCCTTCCCTGATGATCTGTCCTCCGCCTGGGTGGTCACAACGAGAACGGGGCACGTTAGGGATGGGTGCATGAGGGCTGAATTTGCTTAGGGTCTTTTTCCACTGCACAAAATTTTTGGCACCAGAAAAATGCAACTGTGCCATTTTCTTTGTTCATTCACCACGATTCAGTGCCCAAGTTGCATGGTTTTATGTACCTGGTCAAACTGGTACCAGTGGGATCTAACATTACCTGGGGTGGGGCCACCAGAACTGTCTGTTGCCCAGACAAACTCTAGTCGGGTTTTCTTTATACTAGCACTGTGCTGTTGTAATGTATAACCTGCCCCAATTTTCCCCCCAAAAAAACTGTCTAATAATGAAACATTTATGGCATAAAATGCATCCTGAGCAACCTCTAATACTTTTTGAGACTTCGTCAGTAATTTTGTTGCAGCCAGTGTAAGTTGGTTGACCAAACACAGGTTAATCAATAACTTATTCCATGTTGAACTTATCAATGGCATCACTGTAATGATGAAGCGGCCATTTTCAGTGTTATCACTGGGATCATTACGCTGTCTCTCTAGTGGCTGGAAAATGAACTAGAACCCAAAGTACCACTTGTGTTTGTTTGGAACAGTCCTTGTTTTTGAGTGAGCAGTGGAAAAATGCCCCATGGGGATTCTTCATTGAGAATGGGGGAGATCTAATTCATAAGGGGGCAGTGAACTATTTCCTGAGCTTGCTTCCACATACACACAGAAACTACTGCCACTAGAGACACTACATATATTCAGCTCCGTTCCATCAAAGCACAGCACAAGAGCCAACACCACCACCACCAGTGTAACACACCACCAAATCCAGAGACAGCTGCTCTGTTCAATCTTCCCCCAATTCCCCCAGTTCCCACCATATCACAATCCCCCACTAGAGCCTGGAGATTAGCCTTAAATTAGCCTTGTTCACTCAAGTGTGGGTAGAGAGCAGGAAGGAGCTGTAGGACTGCTCGAGGAAGAGTGTGGTTAGATCATCCACAGATCCAGGAGGGCCTTGAGATACACACAGCCTCAGGAAGACAGAGAAGAGGTGGAGGGGCTGGCCATGCACAGACTCCTCCACCACACAGGCCAAAGAGACAGACAAGGAGACAGAGGGACAGAAAAGTGTGTTTTTATACACAGTGAATTTAGAGACATATAGCATGTGCTTACTGTAGCAGACTGGCTTCGTGTGGAAAGTGGCGGGCCATGGCTTTTTGTCAAGGTCAGTTTCTGTTTGTCTGTAGGGGAGGAGCAGAACAAGGAAGAGTGAGATCAGATACTGTGCTCAGTGTTTACATAGCTGAAACAGATAAGCCAACGAATTTAGAAAGGAATCAAACATGATAAGCTGTCTAAATTTTTAGCCCTTCCTGACTAAAGAAATGATTTACAAAGAATCCTGTACCCAAGCTTAGACATTATAAAAGCAGTCCATAAAAAAAAAAATTTTATTGTCATTTCCTGTTCACTAATTAGCAATGACACATTTCACAATTTTATAACAAAACAAATCTATTTTAAAATACCTCAATATATTTACGTATTCTCCTTAATGCAGGTGGCGGTGTAATGGAGACAATGATACATGGAATAATAATAATAATTATTAGTAGTAGTATTTATTTATAATCTGAATTCTTAAATCTAATTGGTGAGAAGGTGTTGATTAATTTTCTATAACCGCAGCTGTGACAATAGTTCAAATCGCAGGTTTATATTAATGTGCTTACTCTAATACATTATCATTTGTATAGTAAAAACTCATTCACAGGAACCTCTTTGGTAACCAACTTTGGGGTGGTAACAGTAACACTTTGATTATTGATTACATACATACTCCATTGTTTCATATTGAAAATGATCATTATTGGTCATGTTCCATGTTTAGTGAAATTTAGAAAATCAGAATAGGTCTTGGAAGTGCTAAAGTTTCCTTGGTTGCTGTGTCTTGCCTTGTGCAGCACCACCATGTTCAGTCGCCTCTAGCACAACTCTGAGTCCGTCCAGGTTGGAAATTGGCAACCCCAGATCCAGAGGCTCCTTCTCCCCACTCTGTACACACACACACACACACACACACACACACACACACACACACACACACACAGCTTACTACCCAGCATCACACTGACTCAACACAAAAATGCCAGAACATTGTGTTTTCACCAAAGGATGTCATTCAAACTTTGAAATGTTCCCTAGCAGAATGGTCACCTCCTGTCTGGATTAATCACCACATGGTAATGTTCAACAACACATCTGAGAAAAGGGATGACGTTGGAAGCAGGTACAATGAGTGTGTAAGATGTCAGAGGACAAAGTGGCACTTCTGAACAGAAGCGTGACTCACCACAGTGTTAACTGGATAGAAGGTAGAATAAGCTTCACATATTACTAAAACCACTAACTCTATACTATTAACTTTTCTCAAATTGCCCAATTTAATATGGGACATTGTGTTTCACATCCTAACCTGTAGGCTGGCATCCAAAAGTAAATTCCCAAAAGTCCAGTAAACGCTACTGTTATGTGAATATCCTGGAAGGCACCAGCACTCAGTGGGAAACTTCAACACACTCTCTCTATGTCATCATTTATTGATTTAATTTCATCTGTTTCCATCAGACTTCATCACATCTCTGTATCATAAAATCCATTTTAAACAAGTGTATGCAAAACCCAGTAAAGATATTGGCGTGGTTGAGCCTACATGAGGCATTTTCACTACCAAGCTCTGATACAGCTTTGTTTTAACAGATCCCCTCTACTGCAAAAAATGATATCTTAGCAACTGAAAATATCTTTAATATGAGTAAATTTATCTAACATTTCTTATAACAGGATTTTTTATAAATCTAATAGATTTATATTATACTGTTTTTGGATACTTTTGTGCATTTCAAGCTTTAAAATTTCTTATTCTATTGGTAGATCATTTTTTTCTTCTAGAAGTAAATGTTTAAAATTAGATAAATGATCTGCCAAAAGGACAAAACGAGTTTACAAGCTTACATTAGTGGAGTGTCTAGAAATAGGTAATACTCTAATACCAGATGAAATTGACTATATAATCGAGATATCTTCACTTGCTAAGGTGTCATTTTTCTGGAGTGCATTTTCTCTCTTGCACTAGTTTTGGCCAGTAGATCTTAATCCAATGACTGGACAGCTGAAAAACCAAATTGTGGAGAATGGAGATGGATATCTACCTAAAAAAAAAAAATCCCCAATTTGGTCACCTGCCAGTTCCCACTCACCAGCCAGCTCTCCCCGATATATAACAACAGCTACTAACTGTGGAGGGTGAAGGCTAACACGTGTTCCCTCTGTGACA
>CM074947.1:7037895-7050084 GCA_037577455.1 Pangasius macronema
AAAATGAGAGAGAAGGCCAAGAACTAGCTTCCCCCTCATACAATCAAAGTAAACACACACTCACCGATCTCACCACCTCACTTATAAGCACCACTGGAGTTTTTCTGCTGCTGGGGCTGCCAGGGAGGATCCACTGGCTATAGAGCTCCAGGAGGAACTGGGAGCAGGAGTGGATGTCAACCCCAGCTCGGTGCTTTCTGAATAGGAGAGAGGACAGGCAGCACCAGTGTCAGTCTACAGAAATTTCATGCACAGCTGATGAGTATAGCTGATGAATAATATACTATGCCAGGACCTGCTTTACCCTAGGCTCAAAATAACCGGTGACAAGTCGCTAGTGTTGCATGTAGCTTGTCTGTTGTAGGTGTTTAGCGACCACTATAGTTGCTGCTCCTGGGCGTCCACTGTCCAGTGTTTGTTTCAGTTCAGAGTAGCCAAAACATATAAAACAAGCTAGCTTTACTAGCCACATACACTCCCCAGAGGCACCAATGATGTCTGCTACTTCCATCCAAGCTATATTTTTCTTCATAATGCCTCTNTCATTTGTATTTGTCACTTTACTGCTTCATAATAAACTTGGATAATTAGGTACATGCCTAATTTGCATTGCTTGATGCAATATTGCTTGCTGCTATAGCTGAAATCGTTGACTCATATAGCGCATGTACTTAGAAAATGAGCGTGACGCTTGCTAGTGTGAAGTGAGGTTTAGAAAACATATACAACATATGTAAACTGAATGTAGCTGTGCGTGCATGCGTGTGTGTGTGTGTGTGTGTGTGTGTGTGTGTGTGTGCGTGCGTGTGTGAGTGTGTGTGCCATCACCTGGAGTTAATAGGAGATATCGGAGGTGAGGCAGTTGCAGGAGCATCAGTTTCATCTTCCTCATCATCACCCCACTCTTCCTCCCTCAGAGGAGTGATATTATTCCCCAGCCACACAGAGTCTTAACTGTGGATGTCGTTAGCCGTGTGTTCGGTAAGTAATCGTCTAGCCGAAATTGTCTACCTATTCCAAATAACGATTGTTGCTAGTTTGTTTTGCATTGTCTAACCTGGCCTAGTTTATAATCCATGTTGCCCATTTCTCTTTCTGTGTTAATCTGCAGGAGGAGTTTCTCATGACTGATTAAAGTGCCTGCACAAAACAGAATGAACAGAGTTAAGTTTGGAAACAGGGTCAGAAAAGGTTTTCATCTCCTGGATGTATAGGACTGCTTGTGTTCTACCTGCTGATGAAGAGGACAGTGATGGCACCGGGTCCCAGGCTTGGTAAGGGAAGTGTGTGGCTATGTTGTCTCTCTTGGACACCATGGTCTGAATCTCCCTCTCCACCACACCTCTGATTGCACTCAGCTTACGCCCAAACCTGCAATCAATCAATCAATCAATCAATCAATCAATCAATCAGTAAATCTCACAACTCATTTACTGGTGACTTTATGCCTCTGATGACATTGCTGAATTTTTTATCCAATTATCGCTAATTAAATTTTTTAATTACTGTTCCCTTTTCCACAGAAATTGCCCTTGTCTTCTTTTAATGTGAGAGGTGGATGAATCACTAGCACTGGGGCAAGCAGCTTTTGTGTCTGGGCTTTTAGTTATTTTTTTATTATTATTATTTTTTTTAATCCTATGTTTAAATTGAAAGTGCTCCATGGTGGCTTTGATGCACCTCGTTGCTGTAACTCCAGAGCACATTTACAAACCCCACCACCTACAGCACTACACAAATCAGCTGAGGTACAGTTTTTATTAGATGGACTAAATAATGTGCACTTATAACAGATGACCTTTTCAGAATAAGTAACACACAGGTAATGCTTGTAAGGCATGTAAGGCTTGCACAGTAAATCTATCACTTAAACAAATAGGCTAAGCAGACTTGAATAACATCTTTTAGGTCTGTCGCAAGGAGAAAAAAGCAGCTCATGGCAGAAACTCTAGACCACAACTTGTTACATTAGAAACTTTTTTAGAAGATGATATGGACATATAGCCACACAGTCACCATATCTTCTGGAATTCATATACTTGTTTGTTTCCCTTAGTCCATATTAATACACTTAACTAGCTAACTACTTAATTAGCTACAACTCTTTAGTCTAGTCAGTTATCAAAACTTCAGTCGGTTTCAAAAGTCATTTACAGTAAAGACAGCACATAATGCAGTGAATAGCTGAATAAGTAAGTCTTAAGAGCAATGATAAAGCCCTAACAATTCCACTCTTGCAGTCCTGGGATCTGATCTTCTGTTCGCTAGTTTAGAAGTTTAACCTCATTGTAAAAGGAAATGCACCTGGTGTCTAATGCTTTGAGGCTCTTGTTGCGCGGCTGCTGTTCCAGGCAGCTGACTGCAGGGTTCCCGGCTATAGGCAGAGTCATGGCGCTCAGCACCAGGGAGGTGATGGCCTGCACCGCCAACACATTTATCTGCGTCCGCTCCAGATCCTCCTAAAACACATAATACATTTTTCAGTATTAGGATCAGCTGGATCGGGATGGAATCAAGTGATGTAGCAAATAGTTCAGTGTGCGCTCGATGCTGTCACCTCTTGCTGAGTCTCCTCCTCTTGATCTATTGTGATTGGTTGGGTGACCAGCACCCCTAACAGAGTGGCCCAAGTCTCCTCAAACTGGGTCCTACTGCTCCAGCCTGTATCAGACACACACCAAAACACACCAATCATCACACGAAACAAGCTTTTAATATCATAAGTTTGTAATCAGAGCACAAACATATCTGTCTCTTCTGTACCGAGAACATTAATGCGGTAGAGGAATTCTCTGAAGACGTCTTTCTCTTGCAGGAACTCAACAGGAATCTCAGGCAATGCTGTGCCAAACTCCCCACCACGCCTGGGGGACCAGCCCAGCTTCCAGACCTATGACACACACAAAGGCTCACATTTGATTACTAACATACTACACATCAGTGGTGTGAGATATATATACAGAGTACGCATAAATGAGAATCGGGAATACGAGACAGGAGAGTAGGCAACCCAGGTCCTTTAAGGCTGGCTTATGTTTTAGTGATTGATAGAAACCCAAAACTGCTCATCACCCTGATAATACAGACTATACAGTGAAGCATGTTGGTGGTAGCATCACATTGAGCTCTAGTCAGAGTTGTAACGATATTTTCTTTGCCATTTTTAAAAGCGGTTTTAATGGCGTTTCAAGGGATTCTCAAAGTTTTTTTTTTTTTTAAATAACCAGACCAGACTGATACTATGTCCCAGATTTGTTTTGATAGCATCTTTGGCCTTATGAATTAGGTAGCTTCTGATGGCAACCGTTTTAGGGGTTACATATTAATGAGTGACAATAAGTTCTGGAATTACAACCTTGATTTTTTTCCTATGATTTTTTTTTTTTTTTATTTGTAACTATTGAATTTCCCCCACTCCAATGTTATGGGCTGTTTTGTGTAGATTCATGATACATAATCCCATTTCAGTTCCAGATTTACAAAATAGTTTTATATTTTTTGTATATTTCTTTTAAAATTTTAAAGATATTGACACAATGATAGTGATAAAATGATATAAAAATATGGCTATATGCTGCCCAACTATATTTCACTCACCAGTGGTGGGATGCGTGTGTAGCTGTTGACAAGAGGCAGCCTGGCCAGACTGATGATCACATTCCTAAGGGTAGGAGTAAGGAATGCTGGGATATTGCTGTTTCTGTGGTGACCAAGAGCCAAAACACTCTGCAGGCTTTCTACTAGCTCAGCCATGATCTCGCAACACTGCTGCTCACAGAGATCTGAAATACATATACACACACAATAATGATTTGGTCTCGATATATGCACAAAAAAAGTAAACAAACATTTAAACTATGATTATTCACTTGTAATTACTGGGGCCCACAAACTGTGCTCTGTTGGAAAATGCCTCATTAAGTGTGTGCATGTGTGTGTGTGTGTGTGTGCGCGTGTGAAAGCTCACTGCCTTTTGCTGAATCCACCTGGTCCTCCTCAGAGTCTCGGTCAGCATGTGTCTTTCTCTCAGGCCTCACCAGTTGATCACCTGGACCAACTGTGACTGCATGAAATACACACCCAAAACAAACCCTTCAGTTTCATACATTCTATATAACTAGTTATGTACATGTCTGAAGTTTGCCAACATTCATACATACCTGCGTAGATTAGCAGGTGGATGCAGTGGATAATGGAGCAGGTGTGAGTGAGGTAGGTTCGAGAGGCAAAGTCTGCCCACACTGACGGTTGCTGCAGGGCCACACACAGGCAGGACACACTCATCTGCACATCTACACTGAGAGGTAACTGGTCCTGTAGCAAACGCCATGTCACCAACTACAGACAGAGAGAGAGAGTGTCAGTATGTCCAGATTTTCTTACTGGGGGTCAGATAGAGAAAAAGGATGGATCACCAACCACAGAATATGAGTAATAACAAAATACTCATTATTGTTGTCAAATAATTATCACAATTACACTTTCTTTTTATTCGGTTATCAACCTTAGAACAAACTACTATGAAGAACTGAGTATGAAAACAAATGCACATAGTTAAATGAGTGAAAAACGCAAGTCTGCATCCAAAGATAGGTGCACTTTTTAACGCTAACATTACTGAACCTACAAAATTAACATCATTAATAAACCGAAGAGGGTAAAGAAGTGACCAAGAGTTGACGTGGAGGTGGGCAATATGTCAAAAATATCACAAGGCATTTCTACAATACAATACAAACTGTAGCCAGGAAAACTGTAGTGCTGCAATAAAAAAAAAATAAAATAAACCATTAAAAAATTGTGACTACAAAAATAAATCATCAATGAAAAAGGGGGAAAATTTTTTTAAACAATAACTGAATATAAATATATATAAGCATTTTTAAAATGTCAAGAAATCACGATACCAGCAACATTACAGAATAGTGTCTTGTCACATAATTTATATTGATAATTATATAATATTATATCGATACTATATTTTTATATTGCCTAGCTCTAGGTGATCTGTTTTTAGATTTTGATTTATGTTTTAGTGACATGCACTGATCAAACCAGAAACAACTTGCTTTTAACTTTCAGTGTGGGCCAACACTGATTTTATTTGATATATAATTAATGATTCTGGAAGGCTATTCAATGGACAATCTTATGCAAATTGTGTGTGTGTGTGTGTGTGTGTGTGTGTGTGTGTATACCTCTATGACCAGGGTGGTGAAGGAGGTGATCAGGTGCTCTGTGGCAGGAGGGATCTGTAGGGCCGAGGGCAGTTTGGGCAGAGACAGAAGGTACCGACTCAATGCACTACACACACTCATCACTTTCTGGTAAAATCCTGCCTCACCTGCAACATATTGGCATAGGCATACACTTTTAATAGAGGTAAAATGCAACATAATAAATAATAAACACTATTTTTCTTCTGGCAACAGGAGCTGACAAGAAAATCCTTGCAGACTCGGATTAAAAACAGAATTTTACCACAAAAAAAAAAAATGTTATGGATAAATAATTATAGACAAATAATAGACAAAGCAGCAATAGGTTCATGGCTCATAAATGCATAAGTCAAAGTTCACTTAGCTAAAGTCATCACAATATGAAAAACACATGTGAGAAGCACTTGCTTCTTTCAGGGCCCACATGTGACCTTCAGTGAACTGGATTTTCCACCGAGCAAATTTTATCTGCATTTGGCATGACCGCTGCTTTAGCCGAGAAAAAAAAAAAAAAAACATAGGTTTCAGGTGTCTCCTGTATCAACGTAGGAAGAGGCGAAAATCATAAATGCTACAGCTAAACCGTAGATATTGGGCTATAGAAAACAGAAATGGCAGCTAGTCAAAAAACCAGATCACAAGTGGTCAGTGGAGACACATTTGAAACCCATGAAAACACCAGGTCTGAGCATCTATAAATCTCAGATGTTAACACCATGTATAAACAGGGCCATTTACAAGCTGGAACACTCACCATATACACTGCTAAGTGCGTTCCAGTAAGAAGAGTCCATGTTGGGTTGTGAGGAGAGGAGGAGTGGCTGATGAGGGGAGGGGAGCAGTGCTGTGATGCTTGCCAACTGCTCAAAAATCACCTGGAGTGTGGTCTCAAAAAGAACCGCTCCCTGATCTCTGCACAGCCTCTGCAGACCAACACTCAAACACGGAGCCAACAGGCACAGATTAAAGTCCTGAGACAGAGACACAAACAGAAGGACTGAAGAGAGTATGGAACCAGAACTGAGGTACCAAATCAGTACCAGAGTTACTACAGTACCCTGAAAGCTGCTAAACTGCTTTTTACTTGTTCCTGTACAGGTAACTTCAAACATGAGCGTCAACGTATTCCTTATACAGGTTTTTGATGAGTACCTTGCAGGACATGATGGCGGTTAAGTCAGACTGGGGTAGTTTGGTTAGCAGGTCAGTTGTCTCATATAGAGATCCTTCACCTCTCACACAGCACTGGGATTTCACCAGAGCAACATACCATTCCTGTAACACACAAGCCATACAAGCACACACACACACACACACACACACACGTACTGTATATGCTATGCAAGGAATAAAACACTTGAGACCAACGTGAAGCGGAGTGTCCCAAAGTGTTTTGTTCCTCTGATACCACAGTTATTTCTTAAAAATTACAATTAGCTCAGTGGTTAAGACATTGGGCTACTGATTGGAAGACCATGAGTTCAAACCCCAGCTGGCCCATCAGCCACTGCTGGATGCGTGAGTAAATGAGATAAATGTAAGTCGCTCTGGATAAGGGCGTCTACCAAAATGCCATAAATGTGAATGTAAAAAACACTTTCATCCCATAAAGTTAAATGTTGTATCTAATGATGTGGAACATCCATGAAGGAAATTTGTTCCTGTTTCCACTCATGTTATAACAGATATAAACTGCTCTCATGGAGAAATCGAAACACACAAAGTCCTCTGTCCTGAAGACTCTCTCCTGGTGGAAACTTACTGACTGTTACAGCTCTGATACTGGAGACTCCTTCCATGAATGTTAAATAAACGTCTCCTTAAAGAAAGCTTCATGATGTTAAAAATTACATGTCTTTGTTAACTAACACGTTTTTGTTAGATCCAATTATTTCTAGTTTACGTAGAGTGTCCACCAAACAAGTCCCTGCGAACAAGTTACTGCTACAGAAATGATAACGTATTCAAATGAGTGCATTAATATAAACCTATAATCTGAATTATGGCCTGTAGTATCGTCAGGGCTGATATTATAGAAAATGAATGAACACCTTCTGTCCAATCAGATTTGAGAATTCAACAGTACTGTGGTATAGAAATACACAAAAAGACAATAAAACATCATATCAGGTCAGTGTTATGAACCCTGTGATGAATCTCACCTTACTGGCCGTGACACTCTCTGGGGCAGGGGGCGGATTCCCGTCCAGCGGGTGTGATGTAATGGGAGGGGAGGGGCTTGTGGTTTCCTCTGCAACCATGGCTCTAAACCTGTCCAACAGGGAGTAGAACCTCTGATGCCTGTGAAGAAGAAAGCAAAAAAAAGGGTTTAATCAACATCAGAGTCTTCACTTTCACCTACACGAGTCTCACACTACAGTAAATGAATAATTAAGTGCACAACACTTAATAACACCACAGGAAATCACAAAACGTAGAATTACCTCTGAGCAAGACTGCTGGTCTGGAGGTACTGTTGGATCCTGTCCAGCTCCTCCACTGGCAACTGAGCTATGCTATTCTACAGAGGAAAAAGAGAGACGGTAATTGTTTTCATACAAACAAACATAAGTCATGGTTCTTCTGTAAGAGCTTGTAATCCCATCATTGCCATTGATAAGTGGCATTTTTCCCATTTAGACAAGGAAATAATAGCATTTTCTATGGCTTCCCTCAGACTGCAAGTCTACATGCTCAATTCTGAGAAGAGATCAATATCAGCTTGTTTCTTTTAACTTTGCTGATCCACAAAACAGAATTACATTAATAGTGATGTTAAGAAAAACTTCACTTTGATTGAGGCAGAGTATAGAGGTGAGGAGATGAGAGAGCTGGACAGACTAAAGGACTAAAGCACTGCTGCATCACTGTTTTTAAGTAGAGAGTAACAGGGTAGTAATAGTTCTTGACAGGAGATCACATCCTCTGAGAATTTATTATCTGAAACAAGCTTACTGAACTGACAAGCAGACTGTAATATCTAGCCAGTGTGGAGCTCATTGTGGTAACAATGGAGCAATGACTCAAGTCAACATAAACATAAACATTGTGTGATTTGACACAACGCTTTAGCCAAAATTAGGACAAAGCCCGTTCAGATTGAGGTTGTCTTGCCACATACCTGATCTGAACTGGATTTCAGGACCACATATGAAAGCAGCCCAAATTTTTAAAATGTCAGATTCAATGTGAATTTTGCAATGTGAAGACAAACCTGCATCACATATGAGGATAAATCAGATTTTGACTACTTCTGCCTTCAAGAATATAGCCTAGACAAATAATATCAAGTTCTTTGCTTTTTTGCTGTAAAGCTCAACATACTAAATACATTACCAAAAATATACACTATCAAATATTTATGAACTTTCTCCCATGGCATTTGCTTCCATGTTCCAAAGTATAAAATTATCATTTAAACTGCTGTATATGATATCAGGTGTGTGTGTGTGTGTGTGTGTGTGTGTGTGTGTGAGAGACCTGTAAAGTCTCAGCAAGCAGCATTTCCACTCGTCTGCAGGCAAGTGTGTCCACCATGCGGGCCAGCACACGGAAGGGTGTGTTCAACAACTTGTCCACATATAGCATGAGCAGAGCCCCGGACTGGCTGAGGTGAATTCCCTCCAGACACTGCAGAGTCTTCTTCAGCATCACCGGCTACACAGAAACAGAGGGAGCAGATAAAGAGAGTGCAAGAGAGAGAGAGAGAGAGAAAGAATGCTCATAACTGGGTGTGTTTTTGAGCATAGCAGAAAACACTGGAAAGTCTCACTACCACACTTAATGGATAAAGATAGGACAACTTCAATAAAGAGGTAACTGGCTGTGGGGTGTGTGTTTACGTGTGACGTACAGTGGAGAGATTGTCACAGCGGGACTGGATGGCCTGAATGAAGAGGCCGCTGGCTGCAGAATTGCGATGCACTGCACTGATGAAGTCCTGCACGGGCGGTTCATGCGACAGACTGATCAAATCCCTCACATGGTTCACCGTCAGCCACGTCAGATGTTCCGAATCATGCAGATTCTGACACTGAGATACACCGGGGGAGAGAATTGATGAGTAAGTGGGGCTATAGAGTGTAAGTGAGACAATTAGCAATAAGAATGTAGAGGAATTGAGTGTGAAAGAAAAACTCAGAGAAAAAGACTGAAGATGAGATAAAGTTACATTACACTATATTTTGAAGTTAAAAACTGTACAACTCAAGCTGCTAGCTACTACTGCGTCTGAATTAACCCATGTTGTTTATGATAAAACGAGTTTCCCTTAAATGATTTAAAGCGTGCAGACTGGTTAATGTGTAAAAGTTGTCATTACAGTAGGTTTTGCAGAATTCTTTTAAGAAACAGGTTTTAAAAAAAGGCAAGAAAAAATCATTTAAAAAACTAACTTTAAGTAATTTAACATACTAAGACATAGCGTTACTATGTCATAGAAAATAATGCAGATTATATGACACAATTAAAAATTACACCAGTTTATGCGAGGAAAGGGGGGCAGTCGTGGCCTAATGGTTCGAGAGTCGGACTTGTAACTCGAAGGTGAACCCAAAGGTCGTGGGTTCGAGTCTCAGGTCTGGCAGGGATTGTAGGTGGGGGAGTGAATGACCAGCGCTCTCTGCCACCCTNCAAAGTCACTTCACTTCAGAAAGGAAGAAGGGAATGCAAGTCTGGGGAAGCTTCAGATTGGTAGGCACATTCAGTGATTAGTCCATTTGTACTGAACCCTGGTGTGTTTTCTCAATCTGTGCAGTTGGTTTGTGGAAAAAAAAAAAAACAACAGTGATCGCACTCTGGTGCGGACCAAAACAACCAAAAGCATTTGAGCAAGGTGGTTTCGATCCGGTAGCATGAATCAGTTGCAATGAGAACCCGATTCGACTCTGATTAAACTCAAATGCATGAAATTGAACCAAACATGCACTGCAAGTAGCATTTTTTTTTGTAGACGTGAGCTGCTACAGTAAGCCAAACAACAGACCCGGGCACTCCAGAAATGTGATCTGTTATGGATACTTGGAACAACAGACAAAAAGAGAAAGTAAACACTGGACAAATGCTGTAAACTAATTAATACTACTTATTTAGTACCAGCTCCATGTCCCATGTGCTTGGGTGATGTTTTATTAAAGTTTTATTTAGCAAATCAGTGAATGAAACAGTTTTATGAGTATGTTTCCAGCCCTACACTTTTTTGATTTCAGACACAACAAATGACTAACTTGATGAGGAAGGACCCTTAAACTGCCTCAAGCTATAAAACTCAGTCAAATAAGTCTCACCACATAGTCACAGAAGAGAATAAGCGCTCCTCGGCGAACAATCTCTCTGTTACACATGGCCTGCTTTCCCTCAGGCCTCTGCTCCTCATCCTCTCCAGACGAGTGAGGGCTCAGCAACTTAGTGCTGGATAAACTGTGTCTCCTAGAGACAAAAAAGGATTTAGAAATTATGGGTAACTCAAGGACTTATGACAAGATTACACAGATAGATTTGCTCAATTTTTGTAACCTATAACCAAATTAATCTGTATTTAAAATGTATTTGAAAGATCAGCATACCTGGGGGTTTGGTGCACTTCGGACCACCAGGTGTAGTTAGTGTAGTTGATGATAAGAAGCACCTGGCACCAGAGAAGCACCAGTGAGGGGTGTGTGGTGATGAGCTGCACCACCAGGCCATTAAGCCCTTCCAGGGTGTAGAAATTTCCCACCTCGGCCCCCTCCACCTTCAGCAGCCGGCTGCCTGCAGCCGTGATGCGCCGGAACATTCCTGAACGCAACATGTACAAAATCTTGCCTTGCAATACATAACAAGTCAAATATGAAACAGGAAATTGAAAAATGTGAATAAGATATGAGCTCATTATATACCCGATTTGAAGATGTGGATGAGACACATAAGGAGCGTGCCCAACTGCTGGCAGTAGAATGTGTGTTGCTGCTCAGTCATATCCACTTTCACCTGCTTACTGGAGATTTCATCCAACAACACACCTACTAACTGCAGAAGAAATCTGAGAGAGCGAGAGAGAGAAGGGGGGAGATGAAGGAAAATGAGAGGAGTTTTTCAAACATTCTCCAAAAAAAATTTTTCTTAAAAAAGGCAGTCTCACCTGGCGAATGTCTCTTCAGGCAGAAAGCGCTGTGGATCTCCACTGGTCTCTACATCAGCAGTGGGCGGGGCAGTTGGAGAAGAAGAATGGTTGTTGTGAAGATGGCAGATGGCGGAACAGGACAGAAGGTACGGAGACAGAGACAGCTCCTGAATGCGACACAGAATGATGTCCTCTGTTGACTGGGAGATCAACACGCGCAAGATGGCCAGAATCCCAGACACCCACAACTGCACCGTGCCAACTGACACCTACAGCAAAAGAACATCATGGATACAGACAGAGCTCAGGTAAGGACAAGCAAGAAATGGCAAAAAGTAACATAATGAATTCAGGCATAAAATCTACAGATGACATACGATAGACGTAACATATAAAGATATGATATACGATAGATATTTGATCGAGTGGAATTAAATAAAAGTCACGATGATGAAAAGTGATGGCAGGCTGTTGGCTAATGTGGTTATGTGTAACTGAGCAGGCTGACCATTGTAGAAGGTGTGACGAACATGCTCTTCAGCAGCATGTCCACTGGTCTCAATGAAGAGGGTGCTACGGTCTCAAAGAGTGTGTTCAGCACTCCCAGTGCTTCAGGAGAATCCAGGTGCATCTGTAATATACAAATAAGCACATACACAAATATACTCTTTACAAATGTGTCACTAATAAATAATAAATGGACAATTATACTGTTAAGCAACAATGTCTTACCTGCTGTTTACCAATCATGGGCAGGATTATGTCAGCAATCTGTCGTGACAGCCTCTTCCATTTATCTTCATTCTCCTTATGACACTGCTGCAGGACCAGGATAAACATCTCTAACACCTACACACACACACACACACA
>CM074947.1:7050184-7060768 GCA_037577455.1 Pangasius macronema
TTATCTTCATTCTCCTTATGACACTGCTGCAGGACCAGGATAAACATCTCTAACACCTACACACACACACACACACACACACACACACACACACACACACACACACACACACACAATGCTCTCATTAAAACACAGTTCAGCACATCATAGCAGTGCATAATGCAGACACTCTAGAGTGCAGTGCTACCTGGTGATGCTGGATAAGGCGCAGCAGCATGGACACCACCACCTCCTTCTGAGTCTCCAGCTCTTTGCCTGCATCAGCCTTATTAGAGCCTCGCAGCACAAAAAGATCATGCACTATGGGCTGCAGGGCAGGGATTGCTGAGAAGCAATGCAAACACAGTAAAGTTTAAAACAACTCACAGCAACGCTTCCATGGCTTTATCAGTAAAACATTCTGCATTCATTTCATCAATGATGTAATAAGACATTTAGGCAAGTGGTATTTTTGAGGGGAGGTATCACGCACCGTGGGTGACCGCTTTTCTGCCGCTAGCCATGATGCCGTCACACAGCTGAATAATCTTTGGAATGCTGATAATCTGTTTGGAGTGGTAACGCTCATAGGACAGCAGCACCAGAAAGAAGAAAATATTGGGAATGATTGCCTCGGAATCCCTGTGACAGTGAGAGAGCAATGAAGAGAGAGAAATAAAGAGACAAAGTAATGAGGCACGCAAGAGTAACAGTCCAGAGGATCTTGGTAAGTAAGAAAACAACCATTTTCATCAACAGGGCGCTTGTACACCAGGGAAATATTTATTAAAAAAAAAAAAAAACAACTAAAAGGCAGTAATCTTGTTTTAGTTGAAGCTTACATAGGTATAAGAAGTACATAGCACTGTTAATATTCCTAAATGTGTGTGTGTGTGTGTGTGTGTGTGTGTGTGTGTGTGTGTGTGTGTGTGTTTATTCAGCCACTACTGCTTACCTGAACTGCCCCACCTCAATGTATTCAAACTGCTTCAGCACAAAACCAATGAACACCTGAAACACACAAAGCAGTACATGTTGTATAACTTCTTGCTTGCTAAGATTGTCTCTTTTTACTGGAATTTGGGCAAAATCTACTCGTTGTTACAAATGGGGATGATTTTAATTAATTCATACTCTCAGATTCAGTAGCTACGGGCTGTCAAGCCTGGATTTGACGAAAGAATTCAGCCAAAAATTAAAAACTTGCACAATTTCCTTCTCACCCCAATTGCCCTTATGTTTGGCACTTGATGTTTGATTTTTTTTTAGTGCTGCACTGGAGGCTAATGTTATTATTTGGCTAAAGCCTCATTGGAGCCACACAGCACAGCAAAGATCTTAAGGTTTTATCAATACAACATTACACAATCTTCGTCTTGATCAGCCAAGACGTGTTTGGTACCTGACATTTATTTATTTATTTTTTTAAAGTACTGCTCTAGAAAGTCCTAAAGTAAGTAAGCATATAGATACCAATTGAGGCACTGTGTAAA
Source organism: Pangasius macronema (assembly GCA_037577455.1). NCBI lineage: Eukaryota > Metazoa > Chordata > Actinopteri > Siluriformes > Pangasiidae > Pangasius > Pangasius macronema. The sequence continues at coordinate 7,051,657 of CM074947.1, forward strand.
TTGCTTGTCTACATAAAACTTTATAATACATTACACATAATTTAGTTACACTGTAGGTTACACTGTCAAATTTATATGAAGTTACTTACTTAACTCAGTTAAAGCAGTTTAAGGCAAGAGTGTGCTGATTTACATTTAATTAAGTGGCCTTTACTTGCTAGCAAGATTAGTCTTGTACTGATTTAGCAAGCTGCAGCACCAAACATGGCTTAGATGTTCAAATATATTTGGGATAAGTGGAAATATGTGCCTAACAATTTTATTAGCAGGTACTAGTGGACCTGGATCTTTGATCTGATTCAGGGTTCAGTACTTCGGATGAAGCTGTGTGACTTACCTGGTCAGAATCGAGCAGGCAGTAGTTGACTCGGAGCTGGACTAGCTGAGCGAGCAGGTCAAGCACTTGCCTCTGCAGGGCTACACAGGTGCTGGTGGTGTACTGCTTCAGTGCTTTGATCACCAGAGGCTCAAACAGACGGATGTGATTGTGGATAGCATTCTGAAACACACACACACACACACATACACACACACACACACACACACACACACACACACACACACACACGATGCAACAAGTCAGCCATGCATCAAAGCATTTTATGGATGGAAATATATACTGACATCTAACAGACTAATCCATTAATCCAAAATACAAATATGAGCAACGGTAGATTATAAAAGAGAATTATAATGTTCCTTAGAATTTAACTTTTGGCAAACTAGTAATGACATACCCACTATGGTATGGTATTGTGTGTGTGTGTCGCTGTGGCTGACTTCTAGTGCACAGCCTATTGGTTTTGAACAAAACTGTTGTTTCCTGCCTACAACATTTTCTGACACCTCGACTTTAAAAACTATAAAATGTATTTCACCAAAATGTTCTAATCTTCACTAGGCAATCTTAGTGCCAGTTTAAAGATGTGCTGGTTTATAAATAAATAAATAAATAAATGTGTCCAAAAGATGACTATATACACACAGTAGTTCTGAAAAATGATAGATTTTAATATATTAAATATTTAATGTATTTGAATTTTTAATATTCAAGATTCTGTACTATTTCTAGGTCACCATGTAAATGTTAGCATATTTGCGTAAAACATTTTGTGTAAAGCTGCTTTGAGGCAATGACCTTTGTAAAAAAGCGCTATACAAATAAAAATGAATTGAATTGAATTTGTGATATTGACCATGTTAACTGCTTTGTACAGAGGGTCAGATTTTCCTCATGCCTAATCTCGTCTATTAAAGCTAGCTTTCAGACGGCACTCCCATGCATTTGACAGACACGTGGAGGCCATGCCAGCTTCAGCGCACACTGTTATTAAAGCAAATACCAAATACGAGGAAATTCATGTCAATTAGGGCTGCAGGATATTGAAGAAAAATGCAGTATGCAATAACTTGTTAAATAATGCGATATGAGGCATGAAATATTGTGATATGAGGCACGATAAATATTACATTTGACATAACCAACATACATTTTTCACGTTCTTTTGCAGAAAAGAGAGCATTCTCAGCCATCTGCATCACCCTAAAACTCTGACTTTCCGTAACTCTTTGAAGTATTAAAATCATTCAATCATCAAGCCCTTGCGATATGCACAGTTACATCTACATTAATTTCAATATAGTGTGCAGCCCTAATGTAAATATTTCTAAAGTTATTGTCAATAATATAATTTGTATTGTCTAAGTCTCTATAAAGATGCATTTTAATTCCAATATTAAAAGATCTGTTATATATGTTACAAAAGTTGAGATTATTGAGTTAATCTAAACACTTACCATCATTACCTATGGGATCATCTCATGGACTGACTAAGAAATCTCATAAAATTAGACAGAAATAAGAGAATCTTACAATCTCTGAGCTTCTTTACCTTGTCTCCTCGATGACGTGTCACATTAGTGATGCTTGACCTCAGTTGATTGGACACTTTCTGCATTACATCAAACCACCTGCAGGAGCGCACATACAACACCATCTTACATAAAGCTCTACGGAAGCAGGTGAATCCTTACATGTGTCTTTACTCAGGTGTCTTTACTCACCCCGAGGCATCTTGCTCATGTTCAGCTTGCACCATGTTCCTTAAACTGGCGTCTGCAAGAGCCTGGGTGAAGTGTGTATACGGTGCCATGAAGCAATAATGATAGAGGCCTGGTCGCAGGCTGGACGAGCCCAGACGGAGGGCCTTCCCCTGAGAGCGGCACGGGTGCGAAGACGTCCCATCGTACTGAGAGGCTAGGTTAGTCCCAAACAGGGTCTTGAGCAGCTGGGAGAGAAACAGTAAGGCTCAGTAGAATATCACAGTGCTTTCACATGTTGGTTAGAGATGTGCATGTGTGAGTGTGAAGGTGTGAACATGTGACACACCTGCTGGACACACACTGTCGCTAGAGTGGGTTCCCGTGAGAAACAGGACTTTAGATAACCCAGGATTTCCTCCACACACTGAATGAAAAACACAGAGGATGAACTCTCGATCTCATAATCCATATTAACACATTACAATATACACAGGAACAAATAAGGAATAAAACACAACGTGACGTGACGTTACAAGAAAATAATCAACGGCAGGTTGGCATGAAACAGAGTTACTGCTACCACCCCTAACTATCAGCATGCCATAAAAGTCTTTTATTCCTCTTTTACCACAGCAATTTGCAAACAATTACATCTGACATTTATTATAGAATGACACGATACATTTTATCCATTTTTAGTTACATTCATTGTTGTGGAACGCTCACGAAACAAGTTAGCTCATAGTATGTAACAAGAGCTATAAACAGGCGGAATTAATAAGACTAGAAATTCTCTAGAAATTAATAAGGCACAAAGATGTGGCTGGTCATGTTACCAAGAACCTGCAAAACGCAATATCCCTCGTTCTGTAGACTTTCCAAAAACATAAAGGAACAGCATTACCTATGGCTTACAAAGCACTGACAATGGAGACTCCTTCTGTTTATGTTTAAACAAAAATCTCCTCATAGAGAAAAGGAAATCTCATAGAAAGATTCACGATATCAAAATGATATGTTTTTCAGATTAAATAACAACACATTTTACTGTTTATTATTAGAATTAGACTACATGGTATGACCAACATACACGTCTCTGTCAATTAGCTGTTACTATAGAAACAATAACTTATTAGAACTTATTAATATAAATAATTTGCCTGCCGACTGGTATTACTGTCAGAGCTGCTGTTATACTTTATAAATTAAATCACCACCTTTTAGCCAATAAGATTCCAGAAATCAAAGGTACTGTAGTATTAAATAATAACCAGTGCTAAAAGAATATTCCAGCAGTTCTTCTCTTCAGCCTAATCTCTTCTGTCACATCTGTAATATATGTGCAGTTTATAAAAGTTTGTAAATAAACATTTATGTGAAACATTGATTTTAGGTGTTTGTAAAATTAGTCCTTTCTGCCTTTTTGAAGAAGGAGTTTGTAGTCATCTGGCACCATGTACACCAGTTTTCACATGATTTGCACAGAAGCTTAGGGAAGGCATAAGTACTCTGAATTATATTTCATTGTATTGTTATAGTAACGGCAAGCTGAACAAACTCATGAACAGCTTTATTAAGAAAGTCTCTCTCATCTGTTAATTTAAAAGGTTATTGACAGAGATCAACAACTACCCCAGACTTTCATTATTTAAGTGAGTTTTGAGCAAATAAATTTTACATCCGTTTCCTTTTGCGTCAAAATTCTTGTCTGCAGACGCAGATGAGGTTGAGGTTAGAGATTATTTTGAAAACTGCTGGCATACTCCAACAAGCAAAGTAAATACATGAACGTCACACATTCAGCCATACTTTGCCAATGTCGTGCAGCGTGGCCAGCTCCAACAGTTGGGACAGAACGTCGAGCGCAGACCGCAGGAAGCCACCAAATTTCTCACTGGTGTTGTGGAGGTCGAGTGTTACCTTGAAAACACCCACAAAGTCAGACGTGACAAACTACCCATTGCAAGATTTTTCATTTATTTATTTATAATGCACAGACGTCCTTCTGAGGTCATACAACCTTCAGATGAAATAATCAGACGTCAGACACTAAGCTGTCTCACTTTGTAGTTGGCATGAGTGGCCTTGAGCACGTCGTAAAGCTTCAGATAAGGAGGCAGGTGATAAAAGCTGCCTACAGAGGTGGATTTGCTCGCTGCGGCTGTGCCTGTGCTGTCCGCTGGTCTGCCTGTTTAAAAACAGAGAAGGTTCCGAGACCTTAAGATCTCAACAGTAAAATGCAAAACAGGCCTCTCCTAACATTTTTGATATTTTTTTTTACAATTACAGTTTCTCTTTAAAAAAAAAACAAAAAAACAAAAAAACAGACCAACAAGTTCAAGTCAACAAATTCAAGAACTGTCCCACTGAAACAGGCTCAGTGAACATGCTGTTTGGATTGTTATTCACCCTTATCAAGTTTATGACTAATAAGAAAATTTCTCAGTCATGGATTATAAGATGCCAAGCCCTCTTTCTTCAGGCTAAGAAGTTAATTTGTTGAACTTTGGCAGTTAATTCAAGCTTCAAAGTGAATGGCATAAAAGTGCAGTGGAGAAAGGTGGTCACTTTTCTGTTAAGGGGGCCTTCATGTTCAAATTTTGACAACTACATAAAAGAACTGCCGACCACAACTAGCAATGAAAATGCAACCGGACTGACGTAGATACTTATTTAGAAAAAAGCGTCATGTGTCGTCTCATCTTACCTGCATTGGTCTCTCCTCCTTTCTTTGGACTCATGGGAGTGGTGCTGGACTCAGTTGTGTCCTTCTCTTTGCCCTTTCGCCTGATTGGACTCAGAGATGGAGTGTTGGTCAGCGATGGCAATGTAGCCTGTTTAAAAAAATAAAAAATAATAAAAAATGAATGGTTTACTGAAGCATAAATAGTTTCATACAGTGATTTATAACATGCCAAAATATCATCACAAATGCAAATATGAAATATATACAAAGTATTTCTTATTTATAAAACTACTGCTGTGTTGTTCTACTCAGGACCATCTTAATATTGTATTACCTTCACAGCTGGGCCTGGGGAAGTGTCGTCCAGCACATGTGCACAGATGTTGAGGACTTTTAGCAAGTGTGAAAACAACTGCTCTGCCATAGCAACTAGGGAACGGTCACTCAGAGCAGGCCACGCCTCTTCCTGTTTGGAGGGAGCGGAGTTGGACTCTTCCTCACTACCCCATGGGCTTTTCATGCACTTTGGTGCAGCAGCTTGAGTTTCAGAATGGAAGCAGGACACAGACAGGTAAGGGGACAAATATCAAACCCACAAGAACAACCCTTAAAAATTGTGGTACTTATGTCACATATCTGCTCCTTTTAGGTACCAACTGATTCAAATTTTAAAAAACAGGATGTACGATTTTACAATTTCCATCAGTCCTGTGCGCTTTTTGTTCTCTCTGTCTATGCCCTGATTGTCTGTGGGTCCCATCACTGTGTAATTAGTTCTTTCATACCTAAAGTTGAGGCATGATGGTGTTTGACATATCTGAGCTGGTGTATGAAGTGTAGGTGGAGAAGCTGTAGAAATTTCCTGCCAATTCCTACCAGACTCGCAAGCTCAGGACCTCTCGAATCAATAATGTAATTTTATTTATTTTTAACAACAAATGAAGCACACTGTATGACTGTGACAGTCTAAGGCAGGTGCGCACCAGCAAGCAGGTTTCCAGCCAGCATCAAGGCATCCTGATGAGCAGAGAGGTCCAGCGGGAACCAGGCGGAGGAGAGCAGGGACAGTACCATGCTGGCCACACCGACAATCAACGACCTGCGACTGTCTTCACTGCTGCCGCCCTGGCTCTGAGATAGACTAGAGAGAGAGCACAGATATACAGCTTAAGACTTTGAGTAATAAGTGTTAATAAGATACCGTGTGAAATAAGCACGATGTGCATTTGTTTCCCAGATTTTTAGGCACTGTTTTGCCATCTAACATAAGTTGTACTACATTAATTAAAATGCTTTCCACAACAATCTTTCGTAATCTATAATGTTATATTTTTATATAAATGTTTATTACTTGTTACGCTTCTCTCTTAAGTCTTACAGACATTGCCATGACAATGATTTTGTTAGAGAAAGGACACCAATAATAGATGTATATATATATACTCTGCGCTCACCTGTAGGAGCGTGCTTGGCTGCGGTACTGGCTGGAACGGCCATAGTGGAAAACAGGGGAGCTGACAAAGCCGCAGTGCCATCCTGTGCTCCAGGTGCACACTGGGAAAGTGAAGGATAGCAGACATAGTGCCTCACAGCAGCCAAACTGAAGAGAACAGAGAATAGAAAACGCAATTAGGATAAATTTATGCCCCGAGTTTCATGTATATGTGGAGAAATGATCAATGGACTCAGTTTGTATTGCTACAGAGGAAACTGAACTCAAATTTCAGCCTTCTCAAACTTACAGTCAGAGCTCTCGAGGTGGAGGAGGTAAGAGCGTGAGAGATGGCAGTGATGACTCGAGAAAGGTTGTTCTCTACCGTCACGTCGGACACACCCGGTGACAGACTGTAACCTCGATATGTCCTATTAGAAAACACATGCGTTGGACTAGTCATTTGTAGGATGAAATATCAGAAATAATATCAGGTTTAACTCATTACACAATTGATCATTACACTGTATGTCGTAATATGTTACCTTGAAATGTTATACAGTGATGTCATATGTCATAGCGTCGATAGTGTTTTTACCGTGTGATGGTGCTGACAGTAAACTGAGACGGTGGCTGGGTCTCATGCATTAGAAGCTGCAAGTAGACACTGCTCTGATCACGTGCAATGGCCACCACTGGATCTGCCTGAGCTTGGTCACAATCGTAGAACAACCTAGACACCAACCTGGAAAGAGGCACACACAGGTTTTGAGTTCAACTGGCATAAACTGTCAGGTGACAAAAAGAATAAATATGTTCACAGCGTATAAAGACTGTTGGCATTACACTGATAAAAGACTGCATTCTCCCTCTGTGAGAAATCAGGTAGCACAGCCAGCCAGAGACAGCAAACAATGGCTTGGCTTCTTTTTTATGTAGCAGGATCCTAAATACTGTGTGCCATTAAAGTCACTAACACCTCAGAAAGGAGTTCCTTGTCTGTAAATGCCTGGTACTTTCGATAAGCAAGCACATTCACCCAAACAAGTGACAAGTTGCTTGTGTTGTAGCTTGTCTTTTGTGGGCATGTACCTACACCCACTGTTGTCACTTCGCTGGCAGATTAGAAAAGTAAGTTAACTGTACTAGTTACATATCTTCACCAGAGGCACTAAGAAACTAACTCATTATTTAATCAGAGCTCGTACATGACAGAATAAGACGAAAGCACACGGTTTTAAGGGTTTTTTTTCACATTTTTGCATGTCAAACAGACTGGAAATAGGTTTGTCATTAGGAAACAGAAGGGGAAAAAAACTGCACATGCCTTAAGATTGAGAGGAATCATTCGAGCCACTCCTTCGAATTTGTTAGGTATTGCTATACCTACTTTGCACAGAATTAAGATGCTCTCAATTCAGCTGTTCCCTGTAAAACACTAAAATCACAGCTCTCTGTCGTCAATGTACTTATCATATGAATGGTCACTGCCCTGTCCCTGTCCCTGTCTCTGTCCCTTTATTGTTTGTTGGTGTGAACACAGAGTTATATTGTTTACCTGGTAACAATAGAAGCTGCAACATGTCGTACACGTGGATCATCATCACCAAGAAGGTAAAGCACTACATCCTTTATTACTCTGTCCTGCAGACGCAACAACTGAGAGATAGAGAACACACAGAAACATACATTAATCTGTGACTCTGTGCCAAAGTGAAATCATTTGTTTACTGCACATTTACACCAGTGTACTAGAGGATTTCAAAAAAAGTAGCGATGCAGTCTGACGCCACTGGTATACTCCAGGCATGAGGAGAGACAGTACAGCATAAGACTGATACTGGTGCATTAGACAGACTTGTTTACCTGATTGGGCTAGATCATGAAAAAAATGTACCATTACCAGTAAGAGTGAGGTCTGTGTAGCCTTACCCCCGTGTAGTGATGCTCTCCTCTGTGCAACTTCTCCGTTTTCCTCTCTAGGAAGCACACTAACCTGCAATCGAGAGCAGCCATGTTAGAGTCTTTAGCACTGCTTTGTTCTTTGTAGTGATGTAATGTTAAAGCAGCACAGTTATAAAAGAATAAAAACGTAACGTTATTTTAATATCAGTATTAAGTGCAGTACGACAAATCTGAGTCAGAAAGCCGAGTTAACCTTATACTCGTCTTACCGAAAGTCCACTTCTGCCAGGGTTTCTAGCAGCTCATTACGGACCAGCCAATAAGAGCAATCCCTCAGGGTTAAGAGGTCAATGAGGAGCTGCAGACCCAGCTCACTGAGACTGCTGCTGCACAGAGCCATGATACAGTGCTGAAACGAGAAACACACATCCATACACATACACTTGAGTCTAGAGAAAACTATTTTGTATTTTTATACCCACATGTAGCTGGTTGGTTACATTAGCGTGGCATGTACATGCATACAAGTTCTCACCCTCACAGCCGAACAGGCCATCTTACACGTCACCGAGGACTCGTCCTTCAGACTGCGCTGTAGTAACGGTACAATGTCTTCCAGAGACACTTTGTTTCCTGAAACACGGAGGGAAAAAAAAAAAAACAAAAGAATGCACAAGAGTCAGAGATAAAGTGATGACTAAAGTTGTGCTTAATTGTTTGAGCCAAGATAGTGAACACAATAAAAAAAATCTTTTATAATCGATACATCATGGCTGAAGTGGAGGCACTGAGAACATTAACTGAAAATCAATAGTTTAAACTCTGTACTAAAATTAAGTTCTGAACTCAATCATTTAGAAGCAACACCACTGCACTACTCTCCATTGAACAAAGGCTTTTTATTTATTTATTTATTTATTTTAAATTAAGCTTCATAGGGGCAGTCCTGGTCTAATGGTCTGAGAGTCAGACTTGTAACCCGAAGGTGAACCCGAAGGTCGTGGGTTCGAGTCTCGGGTCTGGCAGGGATTGTAGGTGGGGGGAGT
>CM074947.1:7068671-7083118 GCA_037577455.1 Pangasius macronema
CAGAACTCCCGACACCTTTCTCCACCCATTCCAACCTGCCTGCACGCGCTTCTTCACCTCTTTCCCACACTCACCAAAATTTATTCTAAGAAAATAAAAACCAAAATTAGATATTCACAGTTTCTGGTAGCAGTGCATTTACTACTTTGTGCCTCCTCCCTTTGCCAATGTAATAGCACAGAGTATTCTTAATAATGCTTGATCAGATTGGAGAATACAGAGCTAGAAAGAGGTCCTCCATGGTCCTGGGTTCTCTCTTGTGGCCTCCTCATTAGCTCACCTACAGTTTTTTACTGGGGTTTCAGTCAGTAGAACATCAACGTCAACAGCTTGATTCTGTGGTCAGTGAATTTTATTCATGTGGATTTGGACATATCAGGTGGCTCGCTGCTAGAAGATCCAGCCATGACCCAGCTGTAGCTTTTTAATGATGATGATCATTAAAATCACCTACGGGAGTCCATGATGTTATACATCCTAACAAGGTTCCCAAGGCTTTTGGAGGAAAAACACCAACACAACCTCACAGATCCTCCACCACCAGGTTCCAGCAAACTCCAGGAGCTTATGCTAGTGTTTAAATCAAAGAAATGGCTCACACTGTGTGTGGAGCAAAACGCACTTGTATCCTCCTCCAGGCAAATTCATACAAGCTGTAGATGTTTTAATTTCTTAATTTATTTTCCCAGCAGTGATTATGAGCATTTTCACACTAATTTTACAGTCACTGCCTGAACATCTCTCATAAAATAATGCCAGTTTAAAGTGGGTGAATGAGTAAGAAAGAGCAAGTGAGAGTCAGTGGGAGGAGGGAGGGAGAGAGAGAGGGAGAGAGAGAGGGAGGGGGAGAGGGATCATGGATAATTGAAGCCAATCTGAATGAGTCACTCTCCACATTTAGAATATGATGTCACCCTTATGCTCTCATGACTGGAGTCTGAACAGGAAAGACACCAACAACACTGAAGCAAGAAAACATGTTAGATCCCCAGCTGATCCCCTGTATTACAGTCACATGACAAACAAGGTCACATGTCTATTCCACACTTCAGTGCTTGCTAAAAGGTCGGATGATCATTTCAGCAACTAATCTGAAGCTCCATTGTGAGACTGGATTTGCTCAGGAAATTAGAAAAAATAAAATCAAAGAGCTTCAGATTTCCTTTTAAAAAAGAAAGAATATTGAATGCAATACTGTGTGATACTATAAATGAAAACTCCCGACTCCTGAGCTGTGAAGGCAGGTTTCAGGATGAAAGTCCAAACTGTCCTTGTTCCATTCACTATGCAAAGCAAAGCTCTAAAATGAATAAGAATAACATTAATATAAATCATTTAGTTCTTCACTGGAGTTTCTTATTGTACCTTGATCTCAGTGTCGTTTGCAAAGTTCCCAAGGGCTGCCATGATTTTGGGGATGGAGGAGGCCAGAGTCTCCTGCACCGTCTCCTCCTGCCGCTTAGTGATCCGTGTCAGGCAGGGCAGCAGGTTCACGAGGTACGGCCTGAGACACGTGAGGAGAAAGCACCAGTTATGTACAAATAAACAGTTACATGTCATATAAATCTACTCACAAACTCTAGTACTGGGATTCAATTCATGCTCATGCTTCTATACACAAACTAATGTAATTGGAGTCAGTTATTGGTCCGAATCCAAACAATTCTGGGGAAAAAAAAAGAATGTGACTGAGAATTAGCAATTCTGAATATGTAATGAGACAGTTATATGTGGGAGACTTACAATTCTTTCAGGAAGCTGTGGGCAATTTAATGTAGGTGCTTAAAATGTGCGTGCAGCCTGCTTATTGTACCTGCATTTCTGCGGACGCACGAGATGAGCGAGCTCAGCAAACCTCCACAGCGCTGCCCGCAGGCTCCGAGAAGCACCATTCTGAAAAAATAAGACATATACAGAACACACTACTTATTTAAAAGGTGCAGTTTGGAACATTTAAATGTATTTCCAGACCTACAATAATCAAACAACGTTAAAGATAGCTTAGAATTCACAATATTAATATGCAATGGATCTGCTCGGTTTCTTCATTTTCAGCTGTTTGCATTCTCCCTAGAAATGACTGTGCTGAGCCTTTAACCGCAAACCACAAAGCATAAGCAGCGTCGTAGGAGGAACTGATTCATGTTCAATTCACCTGACTGGCAGCCAAAGGTTCTACAAACAGTTATTTTAAACTATAATCTGTGAACAAAACAAACCATACCAAATGTACACCATCTCATTATAACAATGTTGTACATGCACATTTTTCATGACTATGATGAACGATGCACATGGAATGTGTTTTACTGAAGAAAAAAAAAAAACATCAGATGGCGTGGAAAAATTAGAGAAATATTTCGAGTTCGACGTTAGCTCCGTTCAACCTTAGGTAGTTACGGATAACAGAGAACAGAGAGAAATAAATAAAATTTCATTCTGCATTTTTTCACATCAACAGGTTTTCCAAAAAAAAAAAAAAAAAATCCAATAATTAAATACATTTCAAGACATCTCCTTTAAAGGAAAAAAGATAACCAAGCACAGACTTCAGGAATTAGAAGCGTGGAAGAGCTCACTTTAATGATTTTGTTCAGGCACTCGTCTGCAACCATCCTGACGTCGGACTCCTTATCATCGCTACACAGCAGGAACATTTCCATGGCAATTCCCAGAAGTTTCTGGAACTCTGGGGAAGTCCTGGTGCCAGAGCCGTAGTGCATGAGAGAGACATGATCAGAATCACATCAAAATCAGAATCTCTTTAATAGCCAGTATGATGTACATACAGGAATGTGACTTGGTCTTGTACATAGAACAAAATAATAACAATAATAATAACAATAATAATAACAATAATAATAATAATAATAATAATAACAATAAGTACACTCATTCCACAAATATTCCCCAAAAAGATACCACTCATAAATTAATCACTTCATTAGAGAACATATAAAAAAAAGGGTGAGTGCTTTTACAATGTAGCAATCTGGATTCAGAGCTTTAAATTGTTAAGTTTTAAATGATGTTCTTGCTGAAAAAGAATGTCGTCCTCAAGGTGTAATTATTTTTCAGCCATTGCCTCTAATTCATTCAGTTTATTCATTCAGTTCATTCTATTTATCTTGTTCAGGGTCATGGTGTGTGTATGCGCATCATTGCACCTTTCCTGGAACACAGAGCACAATGATGGACACACACACACACTCATTCACACCTGGCAATTCAGAGTAGCCAATCACCAGCAGCATGCTTTTGGGAGGTGGGAGGAAACCGGAGAACCCAAAGGAAAGCCACATGGCCACAGGAAGTATATGCAAAACTGCATGCAGGCAGTAACCAGTGCTTAAGGCTGAACCCTGGCCTCTGCTGCACTACCATGCTGCCTGTCTGTCAGTTTACATTTAAAGTGTTTTTTTTTTAAAGCTGGTTGAATAATCTAAATCATATTGTAAAAAAAAAAAAAAACAGGATGATAGAACCAGACTGTTGACTTCTGTAGAGAAAAGAGCACAGTCCAGGTGACATGATTACTGTAGCGACTGTACAGTACAGTAACTAGCATACTGGAACAATAAGGAAAGAAACCCACAAATTTACACCTTAAAACCCTCCCAAGGTTTGATTTCAAGTATAAACTGGAAAAAGTGGTTTCCTTAGTAACCAAAGCACAGCCAGAGCTGCTAGGCGTGTTGTGAATTGGTACGCTTCTGAATCTTCACACAGCACCTGACCGTCTGTCATCATCCTGAGGATATTAATGTCTGCTGAGCTGCCCTTTAACCAGCGTGGCATTTTGATCCGCGTTAATCCGAGACCCAGAATAAACCAGTCGTTCATATATTAATATCCTAAAATGTTCATTTCCAATGTTCAGGACTTCCAACACGAGGACTAACATGCTCTGTTCAGTTCTCCTCACTGTACACAGCATAAACATGTCCTCAGTAATGAACTCATCTATGGGTTAAGATTATTCTGTGTTGATGGGATGCTTAGGAAGGCAGAATGGCATTTTGTGCAGCAGTTACATTTGGGTACTTGTGTACATATATATTTTTGAGCACTCATGAATAGGACATGATTTTCTTTCTTTTTTTTTTTTTTTGAGGATGACTCATGAAACCTGACCAAATCCTATAAAAACTAAAAAGAAGTGGCTGTGAGATTGCCTCCTACCTCAGAGACTGTGCTACGATGTTCTCACATATCGTCAAACAGTGAGTCACTCGGTCCTTTTTGGTTGTCGCGAGGTCTTTTTTCCTGGAGAGAAAAATGAAAAGCTTCTGTATCGTACTGTATCAAATCAACAATCTGAATTCCTGAATGAGAAAATAGCTTGCACATCATTTTATACATTATATAAGTTACTATTCAATGGTCCTTAAAGTCAGTAAAGATTTGAGATGCACAGTAATGTCTGACTGACGTTTGTAACTCTGCACGTTAGACTTAAGTCTGCTGAAGAGTGTGATCCAGTGAGCTAACTAAAGATCCTACTATAATGATAGTTACAGATACAAAACCACTTTATATTCATGTACTTCTCAATATTATGTAGTTTATATTAATATAATAATGAGCAGTCATATCACTGTCAGTTTCTTAATCAACCAAAGTTAAAGAAAACATCGCAAATGATCAAATGTTCTCTTACTTTTAAAACTGATAATGCTGTAAAAACTATAGATGGAAGCGTGATGCTTTGCAAACATCCAGGCTCGTAGGGAAAATAACTCTACAGAAAGTCACTTGTCCTGTGTTCATTTAAGATGATGATAGAGGAGATGTGTGAAGATGTTATTAGAGATGCCGGTCCTATCCAGACAGGGCTTATGAGGTTTCTTTGTACACCGTTGTGTACTTGTTAAAATGGTCTTATACCACAGTGTGGTTGAATTCTTGAATCTGATTGGTCAGAAGGTGTGCATTATTTTTGTATAACAGCATGGCTCGGACAATAGATTCAGCTGTAACATGAACTTCAGGTTTATATTAATGTGCTTGGTCTAATATGTTATAGTTTATATAATTTAAGACTATAGACTAATAACAAACGGGGGGAAAAAACGTGTTGTTTAACAAATCTCTGATGAGTTGACATTTTTTTAGGAGACGTTTATTTAACATTTATGGAAGGAGTCTCGGTTGTAAGTGCTTTGTAAAAGTCAGAGTTTCTCAGGAAAGTTTTCAGGACAGAGGGGTTTACCCTGTCCGGCTTTTCAGTAAAATGATAAGCTGCATATTTTTTTTATTAATTTTTAGAGAGAGAGAGAGAGAGAGAGAGAGAGAGAGAGAGAGAGAGAGAGAGAGTGAGAACAGGAATTAACTTGTAACTTCTTATCTCTCGGATATCTGACAACATTAATCTTACTATAAACCGTTAAAATGCAACACATGTATTTAAATTAAACTTTGTAATCGTTGACAAATCGCTGTGGTATAAGCAGAATAACACACTTCAGACCGTGCTGTTATACACACTCTTGCATGAGGATTAATTTCACATCGCAGCATGATCGGTCATGTGTTACATTCCTTACATGTAAATTATTCTTGTGATATCGCCTAATACACTGTTAAGCGTTTATTACGTATGTATGGTAAAACGCTTGCTATAAGAAAACAGAAATCATGCAGGTGCACTTCCTTGAGCAAAGATTCGCAAATCACAAAGTCTAAGACATGCATGTCATGTTTAAACAAAAAAAAAAAACCAGACTCAGAGATCTAATCAAAGTGACATTTACTAAGACTTTATGTTTCATTTCTTTGTTTTTAATGCCCCACATCCATTACAACTGAAGATACACCTCTCCCGCCTTTCCATTTTAGGGTTCTGCAAACTTCTTATGCCAAGTAATGCAAAATCTCTCCGGTCATGCTGCGACAGGCTTTAAGACAAGTGGCGTGCCAGTAGACATCACCAGTGCTCACATGATAATCAGCAAATAAATCAAATCTGACTCCAGTCCAGTATTTCAGCCCGAGTATCAGATCAGCACACCTCCAGTTACAAGTGTCAATACTGTGACAATGAAAATCGTGTGCGACACTGCTTCAAAAAAGTGAATTCCACACATATAATGTATGTTTTTGGAATTTACAATGTACCACTAATAAGTTCAAGGTCAAGTTCTATTATTTGTAAAACTCTGTGGCTGAAGTCACCAGGTAGAGCTATTATGTTGCATTCGACTCGTAATTTCCGACCTCCGGTTAGGATAGGTAGGACTTCCTACACGGGATGGTCTCCTCAACCCTGAGTTCAGCAAGTGACGTGGCTTCTCACGGCATGAACAGTAAACAAGTCAGCTCTTCTTCCCTTTAAATGAGTTATAGCCTATATACAGTATTTGCTTTAGATCAAACAACACACAGACATTCACTTGTTAAATCTGTAACACTGACCACACAGATCACTGTTTGAGGAGGAAGATATACATCACTTATGGGGGCAGTCGTGGCCTAATGGTCTGAGAGTTGGACTTGTAACCCGAAGGTGAATCCGAAGGTCGTGGGTTTGAGTCTCGGGTCCGGCAGGGATTGTAGGTGGGGGGAGTGAATGATCAGCGCTCTCTGCCACCCTCAATACCACGACTNGCTAAAATGGCTGCCCACTGCTACGGGTGTGTGTGTTCACTACTGTGTGTGTGCACTTGGATGGGTTAAATGCAGAGAACAAATTCCGAGTACAGGTCACCATACTTGGCCACAAAGTCACTTCACTTCACTTATCACAGTTAGCTGGGTAGATTGCTGATAACAAAAGACATGGAGCCATCCATGTTTCTCTTCTCACTTTATGTCATTATGTCATCAATAATGTCATTCCGATCTCCGACTTCTCATTTCCGATGTAAGTCGAATGCAGCATTAGTTCTTGCACAGGAAATTTAGCTACAACATCTGGCTGGTTAGGAGTGCAGATGCAAACTGGAGCATTGACTATACTGTACTACAGACAGTACAGTACACTGTACTAAATATACTGTACTGTATGACATTTAGGGTTGTTATAATATATACAGATTATATACAGTTTCCCAGTTGGACACAGTGTATTATCAGACAGTTACCTCACCAATGATGATTAAAATACATTTACTGTCATATACTGTGAAGCACTATGTGACTACTGTCTAGAATAGTGCTGTATAAATAAATTTTACTTACATTTCCGTCTATTGCCCTCTACCTGTTCATCACACACAATCAAACCCCTTACTCCAGCAGTTCTCATCCCCTTTGGGTCTGGCTGTGATTCTACAAAATTTTCACAGCCCCCTTCTTCTAGACTCCTCGCCCTAAATCATACAACAGCAACCTCCAATTCTCTGCCAATTTTTTTTTAAACCATTTCATCAGCTACTGGTTCAAATTTCAAGTTAATTGTTATGTTTAAGCATCTATATACAATGAAATTCTTGTGCTACAGCTGCACACTCCGACCCAGACACAGAGCAAAAATGATAATGGTCGTACAAAAGTAGAAACCTGCAAACACTGAACACAGACAAAAGACCATGCAGAATGATTAAGGTGATCTAAGCAAGCAAAATTAATAACAAACTGTAAACATTGTAAACACTGTTCGCAGTCAGAAAGTGACATAGTGTTAGATATTGCACATACAGTACTCTAAATTATTAATGTACTCTAAGCAAGTAAAATTAATAATAAACTGTAAACGTTGTAAGCAGCCAGAAAGTGACACAGTACGAGATGTTACTGTTCTGCTGTCACTTCTAGCATGTTCAGAACTTTATCATATACGGCAGCTATTAACACTGCTAGGCTAGTCAGATTTTTATGTTTTGTTTTTGGCTCAGCGAGTCACCTTATCTTTCAGACACTCTCCCTTTCAGATTATAACATGACAAATGCTGACAATGAGAGATTACGTGGGAAAATCATTCTCAAAAATATCTTTAAGAAATAAGGAGAAATTATGGGATTTGAGCAATCATTTTGCTTTTTTGTTATATATGCAATGAAGAGCAAAGAAACATTTGGACAAAGTATTAACAGTCATCTGAACTCTGTTTCTGAATAGTCGATTAATACTGCGATAATGTGAAACTGTGATATTTTTAACTTATCACATCATAAACATCTCACACTGTAACACCACTAATTACAATTTTCTCTAAATGCTCCTCTCAAAGAGTGTTTCCTCGCCCCTGTCACCTCCGACTTGCTCATTAAGGATCCACAGCTCTACAGTTTATTTTATAATTTCTGTATTATTGAGTCAGAACAACAACTTTTTTAGATTTCTGAACATTACTAACTAACTAAAATTAAGTGTTGCAGGAACATGTTCGTATGTCAGTAACATATTTTTTAACAGACCACTTTTCAGAAAACAAAACAAAAAAACAAAACACACACACAATGAAGTCTGTTGGGTTTTTACCTGCAAGTGTGACAGTCAAAGCCTGGAGAAGAACTGTGGCAGATTCTACACGATGCTCAGAAAAATGTACCAGCTAATTTCTTTACCAAACTTCACAAACTGTATCCGAGGCTACTATGTCACACCAAATGGTAACTTTGCTTTCTTTATTACCGTTGACTTTTTTTCTTTAGAGTATTGTTCTATGTAGAAATGTTTAATTTCATCATTTTTTGAAGGCGTCTTTAGGGTTCCTGGAGGACTAGTGGTTAGGCCTTGGCGCTCTCACTTCTGCGGCCCGGGTTCAATTCCCAGCCAGGGAACCGACCCCAGCCGCTGGTGCTGCACATGACAGTGCACAGCTAGAGTGACCCGTATCGAGAAATGTTATGACACCGCTTTCCAATCAACTCGGACATTCAAGTGCTCTAAAGCCTAACATCCGGCAATATGAAACTGAACTGATGCAAGATACTGAGACTCTAAAAGATGCAAGAAATCAAAAAGCAAAACGATTGTATAGAATACTTGCAACCTTTCCTCATTATAAGTTATCAGTGCATTAAGTGATGAGGTCTTTTTTTAATACATTTTTGGGACATTCTTTTCTTTGGCATTATTAGGTTTGGAACTGTGGGTATGTTTTGTAAATCCTCTGTATTTATATACCTGTGAGTGTTCTTGTTCTGCAATAAAAATACAAAATGCTTTAAAGAAAATTACAACTCTATAACGAGAAGCTGCATGTTTAGAATGATGTATGAGGATGTGACGCGTCTTTAAAATGACTGACAAGAAGCCAATCCAAATACAAACAAACAATTCCGGACCGGAAGTCAGGTTTCCAAACGGGGTTTTTTCATCCACGTAATACATTTGTCCTGAGATAATAGCTTAAACTATTATTATTTATCATTTCTACATCATTTTCCACATTATTTATACTAGTAAGAAATGAAAAAATATTGACTATTACACCTTTAGGTACATTTTACATCACATAATACTTCACATAAGCGCTTCATCAGGTTAACCGCACGTGTGTGTGTGTGTGTGTGTGTGTAGTGCAGGTGGAATGTTCATGTTAACATTACTTCAGGAGCAGGATTAGAAACCGCTCGCCCAGAAATAGGTCACGTGAAAACGTTAACGGCTAGGATAAGCTAGCGCTGTCAGCTCTTAACTTTAGCCAACTAGCTACCAATACAAACATTATGCTTGGTGAAATTTTAACATATTTACTTACTGTTTCTGGACAAGCTCCTCTGCAGATAGCGGGCCTTGCTGTTGTTGCTGGAATGATTTGAGTGACTCGAAGGCTTTCATTAATTTCTCCATAGTGGCCATTTTTTAAAAACCGTTAGCTTAGCTATCCCGGGGAATGAATCGCTAGCTAGCCAATGTTTACAAATTTCGGATTAGCCAGTTTGCTTAGCAACAAGTCGCGCGCGGCCAATGTGAAATACCGTAAATAATAAGGAATAACACGACAAAGGTTATCGTGACTTTCCGCTTTAAACTCCACGCACTTCAGGAAATCACCAAAAATCCGGAGAAAATGAACGGGACGCAGGTGATACTCCATCGGGTTCTGACATCTGCCATTTTTGAACCAGTATCAGGCGAGAAACAATGTAGCAGCAACTTCCGGGTTACTAAACACTCATCAAAATACAAGTCCCCAGGTGGACAGGCAAAAAAAAAAAAAAAAAAAAAGTAAATAAATGCAGGAACAAAACAAAGGGGCTTTTATTATAAAGCAAGCCAGTGAAAAACTGAAAAAATAAATATTACATTTACTTTTAATGATTTATAATAATTCCCATAAACGTATAATTAACTAAATGACTAAATGTTGTAACACCCATATGTGCTTTTTGAACATCTCATTCCAAATTTATTATAATTTCTTGTTATAATAATCTCCACTCTTCTGTGAAGGCTTTCCACTAGAATTTGGAGCATGGCTGTGGGGATTTGTGGATTTGGGATTCGGGATTCAGCCGCAGGAGTATTAGTGAAGTCAGCCACTGATGTTGGTTCGAGGAGGCCTGGGGTGCAGTTGGAGTTCCAGGTCATCCTAAAAGTGTTCAGGTCAGGGACTCTATGCAAAACACTCGAGTTTTTCCACTCCAGCCTTGGCAATCCATGTCTTCATGGAGCTCGTTTTGTGCATAGGGGCATTGTTATGCTGGAACAGGTTTGGGCCTCTTTATTCCAGTGAAGGGAAATCTTAATGCTACAGCATACAAAGACATTCTATATAATTGTGTACTTCTAACTTTATGGCAACAGTTTAAGGAAGGCCCACATATGGGTGTGATGTTCAGGTATACACAAATCTTTGGCCATATAGTGTATCTTTTGGTAAAACAAAACAAGAGTAAACATTTAAGAGCCACCTTAAAACCTCAACATACACAACAGCAACCTAAAATAAAATCAATACAGAGCCAGAGAGAGAGAGAGAGAGAGCATGTGTGTAATGGGTTACAGCATAGCTTACACAGTAGTTAATGCTATTTGTATGTAAAGTACTTTTTACTTTGCTGTACAAATTTAAATTTAGTACATAAATAGACATTATTATTCTTTCATCAATCTTCAGTAACCGCTTTTGTCCTGGGAAGAGTCACAGAGTCTATCCAGAGAAAAGAAACCAAAGGAAACCCATGCAAACACAGAGAAGACATGCAAAGAAATTTCACTCAGACAGCAACACCAGCTCAGGATCAAACCAGGGACCCTAGAGCTGTGAGCTCTACACTGCCTGACGTACAACTCTTCCACTCATCTCCGTATTCAAAGTAAAATCAATCAGAGTCAGCTATTATTTTAATGCTTATTGCCTTATTTACTCCACCTCATGAGGTCTCTTTGATTGCACTTAATTTGCCCGATTAAAGCATTTTAAATGGCCTTTCTTGTACATTTTCAGCAGTGGTGAAATCATCACACCATAAACAGTAAAAGAGCTCAGAAAGGGAAGGATATTACAATAAAGCATTTTTTTATCTATTTGTGCTGCAGCACATATGCTAACTATTAGGTAAGGGAGGTAAGTCAACAAGACTATAAGCAATGCTGAAACAATCATATTGAAGGCATTCTTCTTTTGTTGGTTGCCTACATCTCTACCTCTCTGCTTGGTCATACGCATATCTCCTGGCCCTGGGTGTTTCAGAGCACACAGCACAGACACACAGCAGAATGAATTCATGGCCAATGCTGTACAGAGGACAACATTTATAAAAGGCTCTGGGAATATCACTTCCATGGTTTCATACAGGCCATATGCAAAGGCTGCCAACCAAGCTGGCACAACTGCTGCAGTCCTGTACTTTATATCCTTATATTTCAAGAATGTCACTGGATGAAGCACTGCCAGGTATTGTTCAATACAAATGCAGGTTTGTATTAGCGGTCTTCCAATCCAGCACAGGCCAAAAATAAAAATAATCGCAACTAACAATTTGTCATTCTTGAAGCAGAATACATACAGTATTTCAAGAGCACATTCCAAGCAGAAGAGAAGCTCCATTATTGTGTGATTCAGAAGGAAAAGTGCACTTTGTTTGCTTTTCCAGTCAAAGTGAAAATAGGACCAGAGACACCACAAATTGGCTGGTGTTCCCACAATGCAGCAGAGTGACATAACAGAGTAGCAGAGTATAATTTCAAACATATTGTCTTTTACACAGTCACTTATACTCAGTGGAGACCAAGCTGAAGTGAAATTGATGAACTCTTCCGATGTGTTTTCCATCCTGTGTTATTTCTGCTCTGCAGAGAGAGACAGTAAGGGAATGTCTGAGGACAGGGAAAAAGCAAATATATCTCCACAGCTAATGTTTGCATATGCAGAGTCAGTGTAAATAATGAGACAGAAAATAGCTCAGAGTCTTTAAAAATATGGATTATTCATTTTTTAAGGCAAACTTCATGAAAGTAAGCAAAAATGATTGCATAAAATAAATGTTTATTTTTGTTATGCAGCACGAGTTCTTAAACAACCACAATAATTGAAAGTACTTAACATGCCCGCATTCTGCTGCTAAAACATTTGACTAAAGAAAAAGAATGGATCTCTGAAAAGAGGTTTTAAAGTGGAGGAATCTGAGAATTTTGTGGATAAAACTGATTTGTGAAAGGTATAATGGCCAACAAATGCAAAACTTGTCATCTAGAAAATGGAACTAATGACCCCAAAACCAGGAAGAAAATTCTACTACAGACAGACAGATACACGCATGATCGTTTTGCACCTTGATCTGAGTTTGCCTCAGCCCATCAACAGCAAACTAGACTTACTCGAATCTATACATAAGGAGATGGATGATTTACAAAGAGCCTTGGCACATCCAAATTTAACACCATCGGGAACAAGAACGCAGTACACACGCACAATACACTGTCCAAGCAAAATAAATCCAAAACGAAAAATAAATAATGATATACAAAATCATGTTTTGTATTAACCATTTGTTTATGTTGAAAATATCACACATTGCATTCATCTTGGCTCATTTTCATGAAGGGTGCCAATAATTCTCCAAAGCACTGTAGTATTGTGTAAATCACAATAGCATATGCATAGTTTTTCCACAAGGGAACATGTTTTTTTTAAACATTTTATATTTATTTTAGCTTAACTATGGTACATTATTCATTAAACAGTAGTATAAAGAATAATATTTAATTAATATTTTTCAGAATTTAAAATGCATCTTTACCTGTGGAATAATGTATGAGTTCTGCCAGACTTCTGAAAGATTGTGTGCAATATTGAGCTGTCAAAGTTATAAATATGAAGCACATTTGCTATTCAAAAACTGTTGTTTGAACCTGACCATTGTTTTTGCTTTGAACAGCAATAATTCATGTTCCACAAACTGAGCACAGGTTCAAACTTGGAAAAAAAAACAGTGTATTTGATGATTTATTTGTCTTACATGAATGATGTGGGTTAGGCATGCTACTGTGTTTGTCCAATAGGTGGCATCCTAATCTGTGCAACAATATGCATAGTACCTTCAGTACAGTAAACATTATGTATAGTTATACGTTTCTTAACAAGGAAATAAAACATACTTTATTTCACATGAATTAATTAACTTCATTTGATTGAACTGTGGGTACAGAGGATAGCATTGCCATATCAACCCACCTCACCTTGACCAGGAAGAAGTGGCTACTGAAGATGCATGAATGAATGAATGAATGAATGAATGGATGAATAAACTCAACATGACATGTCAAGACTAACAGCTGATTCAATTTCAGCAATCCAGGTTAGGTTGATCCTAACTGAAATGGGCTTATAGTGTAAGTGGATTCACAATAGAGGCAAAAAAAAAAACCCAAACAAACAAACCCTAGAGCAACATTTTTGCCTTATTTGAGCCCAAAATACAGATATCTACATATGTATTTTGCTGTGGTGTTTTGCTGATGGCATTTACTGTATGAACACCACAATGTAATGCTTGTGTGTGGCATTGCATCTGCCTTAAGTGAAAGTGTACCACAAATTATAAAATTTTTGTACTACACATTTTCTCAGTGCCTCAGGTAATCGCTGAACGTAGATGTGAAATGCCTCAGGTAATCTCAGGGTCTGCCAACAACACTGCATTAACAGTACATTAACAGATGTACATCAAAAAATAACTTTAAAAATGTCCTCTGAACCCTCCCACCCAGCACAGCTCATATTTCTGCCCCTTTTTTCTAGCAAAAGATACATAGTCCCAAAACTATGTTTTCTGTCATCAGAAGTCAATTCATAAATGCTTGCAGAGAGTGCTGCAAAGCCCTGGTTATTTCTGTCGGAACTGCCTTAATGTTTGCAATGACTTCTTACTTCTGATGGTATTGATGCAAAGTCACTAATGCTACACATCTAAAACAATCACTTCTGCTGCTACTAGTTCCTGTCCATTTGTACAATTGCAACATTTGCAAACAATCTGGAATGGTGGCTAAGCA
Source organism: Pangasius macronema (assembly GCA_037577455.1). Lineage (NCBI taxonomy): Eukaryota > Metazoa > Chordata > Actinopteri > Siluriformes > Pangasiidae > Pangasius > Pangasius macronema. Next base: position 7,083,061 of record CM074947.1, read on the forward strand.
ATTCTGGAAAAGCATGTGATGAAATACAAATAATAATTCACCATCCTGAGAAATGACT
>CM074947.1:7094664-7105753 GCA_037577455.1 Pangasius macronema
TTGGCACCCTGTCATACGCTTTCTCCAAGTCTACGAACACACAGTGCAACTCCCTCTGACCATCCCTATACTTCTCAGTCATAATTCTATACTTCTCAGAGCAAAAATTGCATCTGTTGTGCTCTTTCAGGGCATGAAGCCATACTGCTGCTCACAACTCTCGACTACCTTCCTTAACCTAGCTTCCACTACTCTTTCCCATAGCTTCATTGTATGGCTCATCAACTTTATCCCCCTATAGTTGCTGCAACTCTGCACATCACCCTTATTCTTAAAGATCGGATTATTCAACTGTTAAAGATATAAACTGTTAAGGAGGTTATGAAGTGTACAATATTACACTGAAGCAATAGCCCAGGTATTTTTGCAAGATAAGGTAAGAAAACAACAACAACAACAACAACAACAACAACAACACATTGGAACCTCTCCATTTCCGCCTGAGACAGGTGTAGGTATTTGAATGCCCTGTCCTGCTGCTTTATTGGTCGTAACTGAGTATGTTTAACTCTTAATGTTTTCCAGCAGGACTGGTAGATGTTAATTAGATAATAAAACATTGAAACCAACATGATCTCTCTCAAACCTACATCTCATTCAAGCCTCACATTCAAGTGGATCTCACAATTCCACTCATGGTGTTACTTTAATTTCTTTTTGATACTTTAGACATTTCTGATGACCTTCCTTGTACAGTTTCAGCAATGGTGTAATAATCACACCAAAAATATTTAAAGAAGTAAAAAAAGGCACAATATTACATGCAAAAAATAACTGATCTACCCCAGTACCAGTAAAAATGATAAGTAATGCCTGAGGAAGGTAGGTGAAAAGGATTAGAAGCAATGTTGAAAATATAGTATTAAAGGCGTTTCTTTTCTGTTGGTTCCCTACATCTCTACCTGTCTGCTTTGTGATATGTGCATCTCCTGGCCCTGGGTGTTTCAGAGCACACAACACAGACACACAGCAGAATGAAATCACAGCCATTGCTATGGAGAATACAAAAGTATAAATAAAGTCAGGGAAAATTATTGCTTTGGTCTCATATACACCATATGCAGAGGCCATCAGCCAAGCTGCTACAGCTGCTGCAAGTCTGTACTTTATACCCTTATATCTCAAGAATGTTACCGGATGAAGCACGGCCAAATATTGTTCAATACAAATGCAGGTTTGTAACAGTGGTCTTCCAGTCCAGGACAGGCCAAAAAAGAAATACAACACATGCCACAAAATGTCATCTTTGAAAATAAACATGTTCAGTACTTCTATACCACACTCCAGACAGTAGATGAGCTCCATAACTGTGTGATTCAGAAGAAACATCTGAGTTTCTTTGATTTTCTGTTCAGTAAGAAAATTGAACCAGAGACACCACAAATGGGCTGGAGTACCAAGTAAGAAGCAAAGTGCCATGATCAAGTAGCAGAAAATAAATCCAAAACAATTTCCCTTTAAACATTCCTCAGATGTCAGTGAAGATAAAAAATCTAGAGTGGAATTTACAAACTCTTCAGATGTGTTGGCCATTCTGTATTATCTGTGTTCTGCAAAGGGAAAACAAGGAAATGTGTGAAAACTTACAAAATTAGTACATGAAAAGGCTTTGGGATAAGGCTTTCTTACTGAAACTAAAATTAAACATTAAAAATAAGAAATACAAATACAAATAAGAACCTACACAACACAAAACAACAAGAACCCAAAAGTTATAAAAATGTTTTCTGTGTCATATATTTGTATCAGTGTTTCCTAAAGGTCAGCAGAAAAAAAAGAAATAAACAAACTTTAAAAATTAAACCATCTTCCTACATCTGTGTATGATGCTTCATGTACATTACACATATCTATTAGTGCAGAGTAAATAAAACACACATAGTATTTTTATAACTCTAGTTATTCACATTTCACAGCATGTATACTTAAAAGATTTTTTTTTAAATTTACCTGTGGACTGATGCAAAATGTCCTGCAAAATAGCAAGATTTAAAAGCAATTAAATCAGATCACATTTGCCATTCAAATAGTGTTCTTTTAAAGCCCTATTTAAAGACTACTTTTGTGTTGAAAAGGTGCACTTCATATGTCACTTAATGTTAACCTGTGGTCGTAGTCCACTTCTCCATGCAGAAAATGTTAAGCTCCTTTTATTCTTAAGCATATTCTGCTAAATTGGGTTGAGACCTGGTGACTGTTAATTCTGTGAAGACTGTCATGGCTTACATCATTTTTCATTCTCATCAAACCATTCAGTGGGCTGTCATGCCCTGTGGATGGGGTGGACTCATCCTGGAAGAGAACACTCCCATCAGGATAGAAATGTTTCATTATGGGATAAGAATGAACAGTCAGGAGAAGTTTGATTTGCAGTGATGCTTCTCTAAGACAGGAGTATCAAACTCAAACTCTGCCAGGGTCACTTCGGAATTTTGTGAGCCTTTGAAGGGCCATAATGAAATACTATTCATTTTTTGATGTATTTTTACACTCCATTAAATGTTTTTTTTTTTTTTTTTACTTACGGTAGTATGCAAACTCTTTAGAAAACTACGTTTTACGTTTTTTAAAGTCAAAAGATGCAAGCACAGCCGCTTTAAAAATAATCATTTGACTTTTTTTTTTTTGCAAATGTAATAATGAAATTTTTTTGCAAGTAATGCAGTTACTTTCCAGTTGTAAGGTCATAAAACTCAATTAACTTGTTGGGCCTTAATGACTCATTAGGACTTGTTACTCATGTCAAGAATTGTCATTAGGAATAACAAATCCAGAGTGTGCTAAATTCTTTGTCTCTTCAAACCTTGTTCTAACACTCAACCATAGACTTTTATAAGAGGTTTCAGCTCCATCGCCCACCCTCTAACTTCACTTCTCAAGAAAGGGGCCAAACAGCTAGCCTGGAACAAAGCAGTGTAGGAGACATTCAACAAACAGAAAACCACTTTCACCACTGCCCCAATCCTCAAACATGCCAACCTGTCTAAACCATTCATAGTACTTAGAATAGACGCCTCTGAGCCGGGCATCATGGCTGTTCTCCCCCAGAGATTCGGAGAAATACCCAAACTACACCTTCATGCTTCTTAAGAACTATTACCTGGTACATTGACCAAGAAACAGCACATACCTCTCCACGGCAAATTCCACGATCATGTCCACCCAACAAAAAGTTTGTACCCTCCACTCTACAAGACAGACTCATCACATTAGCACACACCGCCTTAGCTACAGGCCACCCAGGCACACAGCGAACATACCACCTACTGACAAGTATTGGTGGCCAAATATGCTAGTTGACATGCAACATTATACCTCATCATGCACTGCCTGTACCTAAGCCAAGGTGCGTCATACCCTACTGGCTGGCAAGTTCATGCCACTACCCACCCCACAGTGACCTTGGTCTCATCTGGTAGTGGACTTTATCACTGATTTCCCAGAGTCACACAATAATACAGAAATATTCATCATCACAAACTGCTTCTCCAAATCCTTACATCTCATCCCTTTGCCCAGCTTGCCCAGAGCCTTCACCATGGTGGAACTATTGTTCAAACACTCTTGATTTAAGACTAACTATATATTAAATATAGAAAATATAGTCACATTTTCACAGTCTGAAGCTATCTCAGATGATTATCTCATCTCATTTAAAATGTGTTTTCATATATGAATCATAATATATGCTAATTGCCACGCTACCCCATCAAACGTACAATCACAACAGCAACTGTACATAGTTTTATCAGTAATCTCCCAGGGTAACCAACCATAAATGGATCACCGTCTGATCCCGAAGAACTTGACCAAGCAACTGAATGCTTAGAATCAATGTCCTGCTACACGCTAGATAGGGTAGCGCCACTTAAAAAATAATTAGAAAGAAGAAGCTAGCACCCTGGTATAATGAACACAGACACACCTTAAAACAGATTACTCGAAAATTAGAATGTAAACAGCATCAAACTAAATTGGTGGTATTTCAAACAGCATGGAAGAAGAGCCTTCCGAGCCATAAGAAAAATCTTAGTGCTGCTAGATCAATGTATCTCTCCACCGTAATTGAAGATAACAAAAATAGTCCAAGATTCTTATTTAATACTGTAGCAAAATTAATTAGGATTAAGACCATAATAGAAATCTGTACACAATCATTATATAGATTATATAGCAGTGATGACATCATGAATTTTTTTCAGTGGTAAAATTGAAAATATCAGGCAATAAATTCAGACTATTAATTTAAAACCAGATAGTTTTATAACTAACCATTTAGATAATAATATAATGATATCAGATCAACAATTAGAATGTTTTACTCCCCTTCGAGAAACTAATTTCACTAATTTCCTCATCAAAATCTTCAACTTGAATACTAGATCCTTTACCTACCTCTTTCTTCAAACATATAATTCCAGAAGCAATTAAACCTCTTTTAAAGATAATCAATTCTTCACTTAGCATTGCCTATGTACCTAAATCTTTTAAACTAGAAGTTATCATACCCCTGATTAAAAAACCTGACCTCAGCACCTGTCAATTGTCTAACTATAGGCCAATATCAAACCTTCCCTTTATCTCCAAGAAAGGTTGTAGCACAGCAGTTATGCTCATACCTACATAGGTATAATATTCATGAAATGTATCATTCAGGATATAGGCCTCATCATAGCATAGAGACACTGCTGGTTAAAGTGGTAAATGACCTACTACTAGCTTCTGATCAGGGTTGTGTCTCCTTGCTTGTATTGCTTGACCTTAATGCAGCTTTTGATTTCATTTGATCATGCTATTCTCCTCGATAGACTAGAAAATGTAGGCATTAAGGGAACAGCCCTCTCCTGGCTCAGGTCTTAGTTGACTGATTGTTTTCAGTTTGTAGATGTAAATGGTGACTTCTCTATGCGTACTAAGGTAAAGTTTGGTGTTCTGCAAGGTTCTGTTTTAGGCCCACTGCTCTTTTCTTTATATATGCTACCTCTGGGCAAAATTATTCATAAACATGGTATTAGCTCCCATTGTTATGCTGATGACACACAGTTGTATGTTTCATCAAAGCCAGGTGACAGACACCAGCTTAATAAAGTTGAGGAATGTGTAGAGGACGTTAGACACTGGATGCTTATTAACTTTCTTTTACTTAATTCTGAAAAGACAGAAGTATTTACTAGGACCACATGCAGCTAGAAGTAAGCTTTCTGATTACATAATAACTATGGATGGTCTTTCTGTTTCTTCATGTGCAGAAGTAAAAGACATTGGTGTGATTATTGACTCCAAACTTTCATTTGGAGCTCATGTAGATAATATTACTAGGATAGCTTTCTTTCATCTCAGAAATATTGCTAAGATTAAAAATATAATGTCATTACACAATGCAGAGAAATTAGTTCATGCTTTTGTTACCTCTAGGTTGGAGTATTGTAAAGCATTGCTATCTGGATGTTCCAGTAGGTGCATAAACAAGCTCCAGTTAGTCCAGAATGCAGCAGTGTGAGTCCTCTCTAGAACCAGAAGATATGACCACATCACCCCTAGCTTATTGACACTGCATTGGCTCCCAATCAAATTTCGTATTGATTATAAAATACTATTATTGACCTAAAAATTACTGAATGGTCTCACGCCAAAACTGTGCAGTAAAATTTCCAGAATTTTTTAAGTGTTTGCTGCAGAGGTTGTGTACTTCTTCTCACTTCAAAAATCAACAAAATATGTAATTTGGCCAGGGATGATCAAATTTTTTGCACACAACTGTATTTGAAGGTCTGTCTACAAATCATACATTGTAGGATTTGGATCTAATCATTGAATCAGATTAAAGGCCAACATGCAACACATTTCTGATTTTTTTTTTTACACTCAGGTCAGACTTTCCTCAAACACAGCAAATACAGTAGGTGTCCATACTGTGTCAGCACAGTAAGATGTAAGCCCATACATGTCGTACACATTGTACACACTACAGGTCTGCTGTGGATAATGAGAAAATGTATATTGTATTGTACTACCAGCTGAGTCAGCATTATTTTTGCATGTCTGAGCAGGCTGAATGAAATAAGACAGCAGGCTATTGTTGGCCTGCAGGTCTTGAGTGCTCTAAGGGGACAGGTGGACCTAAACTATGCCAGTAAAATACATTTTCTTACAATATAACAGAGCCACCTGCTTTTCCTTTAATTGGTCATCTGTCTGTGCAGAAACTGTTCAAATATTACAATAGAGTGGCAGTTACCACCTCAAAGTTGATTATTTTCTAATAACATTATGTCACAAGATGTTTTATTCCTCTTATACCACAGCAATATTCATACTTTTTTAAAATCAGTTTATAGTTACATTTAGTGATGTAGAACATCCAATAAACAAGTTAATTCCCGATATCATTTATGTTATAGGTGCCATAAACAGTCATTCCCTCATCAGCCTCTTCTTTTTTCTCTCTCTTGAAGTTAATAAGACACAAGAAATGCAGCAAAAACATTCTAGACCACAGCACAAACTGGCTCATTAAATTAATTTTTCAACAACAAAACATACCTCTCCATTTCCCCCTGACAGGTGCAGTTATTTGAATGCTTTGTTATTGGACCTACCTGAGTATGTGTAACTCTTAATATTTTCCAACAGGACTGCTTAAGATTAATTGGATAATCAAAATTTTAAACCAATGAGATCACCCTCAAATCTCTTTGCAGAACATTCAAGTCTCACATTCAGCCGGATCTCATAATTTTACTACTGTTTTAATACTGTAGAAGTTTCTGATCACTTTCCTTGTACATATACAAAACAACTGCAACTTGTTTGATTTTCCATTTAATTCAAAAATAGAACCAAAGACACAACAGTACTAGGAGTAATGCCATGATCAAGCAGCCAAAAATAAATCGAAAATGATTTCCATTTATACAGTCCCCAAATGTTCGTGGAGATAAAAAAAAAATCTATAGTGGAATTTATGAACTGTTCAGATGTGTTAGCCATTCTGTATTAACTGTGTGCTGTAAAGGGAAAATGCCTGAAAACTTACAAAATTAGCAGCTAAAAAAAGCTTTCTAACAGAAATGAAAATAAAGTATGCATATGTAAAATACAAACACAGTAAGAACCTAAAATTAATTTTAAAAAATGTTTTTGTGCAATATAGTGTATGTGTAGAAAAATTTCATCAGCGGATATCAGAAAGTGTAAAAGGAAACAATCTTTGAAAAGTGAATCATCTTCCTATATGTATGTGTATGGTGATGTTGCATACATTACACAGCTATCAGTGACAGATTAAATGAAATGCATGAAGTATTTCTCTAACACTACCTATTCACATTTTACAGAACATATGCTTAAAATTAGTAAAGAAGTTTTAAAACATTTACCTGTGGTCTTATGGAGACTTTCAGTAGTTGCTGCATGACAGCAAGACTTCATGCAATGAAATCAGCTTATGTATGCTATTCAAATCATGTTGTTCTACAGATCGCTTTTGTGTTGAACAGGTGCACCTTCTATATATCACCTATTCAAATATATATTCACTAATTTCCTCCTGAATTGTTGGCACCATTCATCACAATGAGTAGATAAAATGAATAACCTGTGCGATAAGTGATATTTTGAACTCAAACCGACATGCGCAATGTGTAGCTTTTTTGTTTGTTTGTTTTCAAAACCACAAATAAATGCAGTATTATGTACTGTGAGCATGAAAAAAATATATTTTGGAGAGACTGTATGAGATTAGTACAACATAATCAGTTGAGAAAAGCAACAGTATGGCTGATGATAGCAAATAACAAACAAATAAAAGAAAGGGGAAAAAAGAAATACTTTCAAACGTGACTTATTAAGGTTAGCCCAACACAACCTCTTATCACGTAAGTATAAATCTTCTAATCATCTGATTACTTAGCTGCTTTCATCCTATGTGACTTTATCTTTTAAATTTTTTATTTTTTTTACTTTCTGGTCCTCCAGAGCCACTCTAGTAGTTCTTTGTAGAGTGAGGAATGTAATTCTGGACATGCTGAGGTGTCTTGAGAGTTTATATTGATCATAAATTATCATTCCAGATTAACTACACACTGTAGTACAAGTAAGTACAAGATTTTCTTTTAGCATATTTTGATGTTTTTCTGCTTATATAGATACTTTCTGTCTGTACAATTAACTATAATATTTGGAAAAATATACATAGATTTGCAGGTATTTCATTGCAGGTATTAAATATATACAGTTAAGAGATGTAACAGTTTAACAGGCTGCTCTAACACCACTATAAAACCATTTACTATATAAAACACTTGCTTTTATTTACATTTCAAGACAGATTCCACTTGCTAGGTCTGCTAAGTTTTCTTTTAATTATTTTAGCATTTTAGATGATCCTACCTGTATATTTTCAGTGATAATGTAAACATGACATTCATAAAGTGGAACAATATTGCACTGCAGAAATGACCCATTTTTTTTTATCACAGTAAAAAGTTAATGTCTGAGGAAGGTAGAGTAACAGGATTATAAGCAATGCTGAAAAGATCATAATAAAGACATTGCTTTTCTTTTGGGTCCCTACATCTCTGACAAGATCAGAAAAAACAACAACAGCAGCAACAACAATAGCACACCATATCACTCCATTTTCTCCTGACAGTTTCAGGTATTCGGATGATCCTTTGTGTTGTGTTACTGGTGCTAACTGTATTTGTAGCTCTTATTATAATTTAATTAAATAATTTATTTACTTTATTTTTTTTTAGCATCAGAACTGGTCAAAATTAATTGGATAATCAAACAGTAAAAACCAAGCTGATCACCCAAACACATCCTTTTGCAGAATGTTCAAGTTTCTAGCAGATACCACTCATGCAATCTTTAATGTCTATTTAATAGTTTAGACATTTAAAAATGACCTTCTTTGTACATTTGTATTTGATAAATAACAACACATTCTTAAGTTGTTTATTATTAGTCTTAAATGATGTGGAGAGTCTGCCATGCAAATCCCTGTATACAAGCTGTTACTATTGAAATGATATGTATCAGACTGTGTGCATTAATATAAAGCCACAACTACAGAACGCTTCGGGTGTTCTTTGGGTGGTTTAATTTCACAATCACATACTGTCCCAGATTTAAGAATGCTAAGACCAATGGCCTTTCCCACTAGTTCACCCCCCTGAAGAAGACACCTCTGACCCTGATACGATCCTCCCTCCTGCTTGTGTGGTGGGGGCAGTCACATGGGAGGTTGATTCTGTGGTCCGGAGAGCGGAACGCACCCAACCTGACCCAGGCAATGGGCCCCCTGGTTGCTTGTTTGTCCCTGACTCTGTGCATTCCCAGGTCCTTCAGTGGGCTCACTGTTCCCGGTTTGCCTGTCACTCCAGCTCCAGTTGCAACCTAGGCCTGTTGAAGCAGGACTTATGGTGGTCGACGATGGATGCTGACACCTGAGCCTTTGTCTCTGCCTGTACCGGGTGTGTCTTTAGTATGGTCTCCCACCGCCACCTGCTGGCTTACTATGACCCCTGCCTGTTCCCGGCCACCTCTGGTCACACATTGCCTTGGACTACATCACTGGTCTACCCCCCTTGCAAGGTAACACTGTCATCCTGACCATAGTCGACCAATTTTCCAAATCTGTACTGCCCGAGAAACTGCCAACCTCCTCATCAGTCATGTTTTCTGTCTGCATGGCATCCCCCAGGACATTCTCCCTGACCATGGACCTCAGTTCACTTTCCAAGTATGTAAATCAATTTGTAATACTCTGGGGGCCACAGTGAGTCTGTCCTCTGGGTTTCACCCCCAGACCAATGGTCAAACAGAGTGGGCCAATCAGGATTTGGAAGCAGCGCTGTGGTGTGTCACAGCCAGCAACCCCTCTACCTAGAGCTCGCAGCTATCCTGGATTGAGTCTGCTCAAAAGTCCCTGTCCAGTACTGCCACCGGTATGTCTCCCTTTGAGTGCTCCATGGATTATCAGCCTCCCTTGTTCCCCTCCAGGATAGCAACACTGCTGTCCCCTCTGTGCAAGCCCACCTTTGCCATTGACACAAGGTATGGAGAGAGCCCCGTTCCACCCTGCTCCACTGTCTGCAACCGTCACCTGGCTGACTGCCATTGGATTCCAGCACTCAACTATCAGCCAGATCAAAGGATGTAGCTTTCAGCCAGGGACCTCCCACTTAGGACGGATGTCAAGAAACTCTCCACCCAGTACTTAGGCTCGTTCACTTTTGAGAGCATTACCAATCCCTCCGTCATCAAGCTCAAGCTCCCCTTATCCTTACATAGCCACCCTTCCCTCCATGTCTCCCAACTAAAACCTGTCCATGTCAGCTCTTTCCCCTTCACCATGGCACTTCAACTGAGCATCTGCCTCTCATACTGCTGACCAGAGTTCAAATCCTGACATTGACTGACACAAATTCCATGGTCCCTTCTCACACAATCCCATCTCTTCAAGCTGTCAATAAAACCTGCTTCCTGTGTCTGTGTTCTGCTCTGTTACAGAAAATTAAATAACACCTGTGTGTAGGTTTCAATAGAAGCCAATCTAAGTTCTTCTTCTTTTTCTTTTTTATAACCATCAGACGTGACAGTAATTGAGACAACCAAGCATTCTGTGCAAGCAAACTGAAGGTACCACCTTTTTTATTTAAATCTTTGAAACCTATATAACACACTTTATCAGCAAATCTTTAAAAATGTAGGTAATACCTTTCTAGACCTAGTTCAGGTTCATGAATACGAGAAACATTTGCAAAACCATAGCATGTATTTATGCTGATTAAATGGTTAAAATAGTACAAAAGCCATCATTCTTTCACAGCAAATACAAGTGAAATATACAATGGAAAAATAAACATATGTTAGTAACAAAAATAGCAACATTTTGTATTGTGAGCATAAATATACTATATAATAATACACATAAAAATACAATATACACTCCTGAACAAAATCTTAAGACTTGAGACAAAAAAAAGAGAGTAGGCAATTTACTGAAAATTGCATTTAAACTCAAACAGGCTGGTCATCAGCTGATCAAAAGTTTAAGACCATAGCCTTTAAAAGTTAAAAT
>CM074947.1:7115515-7128309 GCA_037577455.1 Pangasius macronema
GGGAGTGGCTTATCAATACACGGTCCTGCCCTTCGGGCTGTCCCTGGCTCCTCGCACTTTTATGAAGTGCATAGATGTGGCTCTTTCCCCTCTGAGACAGAAAGGAATCCGCATGTTGAATTACCTTGATGACTGGCTCGTTTTAGCCCAGTCAGAGGCCGAGCTAGTGTCTCACAGACCCCTCCTCCTCAGCCACTTGGAGTGCCTAGGATGCAGGGTCAACTTTGGCAAGAGCTCACTGTCCCCCAGCCAACGGACTCTGTTCCTGGGGGCAGTTTTCGACTCAGCCCGCATAAGGGCAGCATTCGCGCCAGAGCTTGGGCCGTCAGAAGAAGATCTGGAGTTGAGCCTTCTCTGCCCTGTCAGGGCACTGAGAATTTACATCGAGCGTTTCGCTCCATTCAGGCAGTCAGAACAGCTCTTTGTGTGCTTTGGCGGCCGCACCAAAGGGTCTCCGGTCTCAAAGCAGAGAATTTCTCGATGGCTAGTTGACGCTATTGTGTTGTCACACTCCTCCCTGGGCCTCCATAGCCCCATAGGAGTCAGAGCCCATTCAACCTGCGGTGTAGCCTCGTCTTGGGCATGGTCTAGTGGGGTGTCCATGGCTGACATTTGTGCGGCGGCTGGCTGGACCTCGCTGTCCACGTTTGCCAGGTTTTATAGCCTGGACATTCCGGCCTTACAGGCTCGGAGCCTTTCTGCCTAGGGGCACACGCCTGTTTATGACTGGTGTATTCCTAGCACGTTCTTGGCCCTTTCTCAGGGTGCTGAGACAACATGGGATTATTTGGGAACAATTATCCTAGGCTGGGCTGACCTCAATTAGCTCAGCCCTCCTGCCTCCTGTGGGTTTCACCCGTCTTAACTGGTCCCTCTGAGTCTTTTTTGCACAAGGCCGGTTCACGCCAATCGTTTCACTTTCATGGCGTGACGTGATTGTATTGGTTCTCCATAGCATTTAGCAACGCAGTATGAGTGTAGTATCGAAAGGGAACGTACTCGGTTACTGACGTAACCTCGGTTCCCTGAGATACAGGAACGAGTACTGCGTTGCATGCCGTGCCATGACATTGCACTCTCAGAGTCGTCACTTCAGTCGAATTGACCTGAAATTCTATGGCACGATGCCCGCTTATATAGCCAGATGGCTCCTCCCATTCTCCTTGCCATAGGCGCATGCAGTTACGCTGCCGAGCCATTGGTTCGCTTTATTGCACTTCACAAACGGCCGTGCAGTGTCACTGCGTGATTGTAAAGGCTTTAGTCATCGGAGAAAAAGGAGTTCTATTATAATGTGATTCAGAAGAAACACATGAGTTTGTTTGAGTTTCTGCTCAATGCAAAAATAGAACCAGAGACACCATGAACTTACTGACATAAAAAATAAATAAGTAAAAAGAGGCTGTAAGGTTACTTTTTTATTTCCTGCTTTTGTTTTGATCACCTTACATTTACTACATAGAAATATATATATATACATATATATATACTATATATATAGTAGATTGAGGAGTGGCTTATCGTGACTATATATATATATATATATATATATATATATAGTCACGATGAGCCAGTCACTCCTCAATCTACTGCCGATATCATGCTGAAAGGACAGTACCACTTCAGCACTCCTCATGTTATGAAGCACACACGAGCGTGTTGCTGCTGGGGCTGAAGTAAACAGGCTTGGCTGGTAACCATTGAGGGCTGCAGCAGCTTCCTACCCTCCTTGAGAAAACAAGAGAGTATAAAAGGGGCTCGGGCCTATGCCCCACACTAACGCTATTCCATAAAATACCATCTCGGGCTTATGCCCCACATTAATGTTATTCTCTCTGTATCTTGCATATGACAAGAAGGATGACCCTCCCAGCACCCTCAGCAGCTTCAATCTGTTCGCCTGGCAACCGCAGAGCCCCTTGTGTCCCGCCGCTGCACTGCAATCTTTCCTGTGCTACCACCTGGTACACCCTTTACCACACGTACCCTACCCGCTACTGTAAATAAAAGTCACTTGTGAACCTTACCTTCATCTCCTGTGGTTCATGCTCATATATGTATACATGGAGTATATATTGATATACTCTATATATGGAATGCGGTATAAATGAAATGTGCTTAATGAACATTAATCTATGCCCTATTCCCTTTCAAAGTATTTTTCCATTTTAATAAATCAGTTGATAACACTAAGATCTTAAGTAGCAAATCCTTCACGCACAATGCTTTTCTGTAGCTATTAAAAGACTTGCTTTCTGAGGTAATGTACTGGCTGAATGATTTAACTGTCACTAGTGATGGTGATCACAAAATTGTTTATTATGAATGTGTACTTTCTGTTAATCTTAAGCACTTTTAACAGTATGAGACAATAAGTTCTTCTTCTTCTTCTTCTTCTTCTTCTTCTTCTTCTTCTTCTTTTTATGTAACCATCAAACATGAAAGTAATTGAGACAACCAAGAAATCTATGCAAGCAAACTGAAGGTTACACCTTTTTTATTTGAATCTTTGAAACCTATATAACACACTTTATCAGCAAATCAATAAAAATGTAGGTAATACCATTCTAGACCTAGTTCAGGTTCATGAATAAGAGAAACATTTGCAAAACCACAGCATGATTACATGCTTATTAAATGTTTAAAATATTTTTTAAATTATTTTAATTTGTTTAATTTTTTAAAAATAAATTTATGATGGTACATACAACTGAAAAATAAAGTGAAAAAAAAAGACACTTGTTAATGACAAAAAGGACACCCATACACCCATCCAATCTTGTTGAAACTCGAGACGATTATATATTGAAATGTTTTTAGATTCATGGTACAAAAAAGCTGTAAATGCAAATAATGTTTTGTATTGTTAGCGTAAATATACTATATAATAATATAACAATAACAATATATGTTGTAAAGACTATATGAGACTAATACTAAACAATCATCAGTTGAGAAAAGAAATATTATGGTGGATGATAGCGCACAACAGTAGGTATCTTTGTAACAACTTATGAGTGAATCAGTTATTTTGCTTGGCTACCAAAATGTTACTGCAGCATGAATGTTACCCTGTATAGTGAAAAGCATAACAGAGCCACAAGAACACACAAGATAACACATGGCATCCTGCTTTACCTAGCTAACACAAAGTAAGAAAAAAGAATGAAGAAGAAGAACATTATTAATCAGGTGTAATCTATAAAAAAAAATAAACATCCAATAACATCTTTGATAGTTTTGGAAACATGTTGTGCTGCTCATGAATGAAGCAAGAAATGGTCTTAAGCATGTTTAACAACACATGTTTAATTTTAAAAGCATGTTTAATTTTAATGTAACTGGAATAAAAAAAATCTAAAAAAAAAAAAAAAAAAAAGTTTAAACAGCATGATCAGCCAAACCTGTAGAAAGTTGAAGATTCTCAGAGATCATGCAGTCACTTTAATTTACTTTTGATACTTTATACATTTGTGATGGTTTTCCTTGTACAGTTTCAGCAGTGGTGTAATAATCACACCAAAAACATTGAAAGAATTCATAAAAGGAACAATAGTACATGCAAACAATAACATATCTACTCCACTGCCAGTAAAAATGATAAGTAATACATGAGGAATGTAGGAGAACAGGATTAGAAGCAATGCTGAAAATATAGTATTAAAGGCGTTTCTCTTCTGTTGGTTCCCTACATCTCTACCTGTCTGATTTCTGGTACGTGCATCACCTGGCCCTGGGCGTTTCAGAGCACGCAACACAGACACACAGCAGAATGAAATCACAGCCAATGTTATGATGAACAGAGAGTTGATAAAAGGATTAGGGAAAGTCATTGTGGTGAGCTGGAACACAGTGTGTCCAAGTGAAAGGAACCAAACTGCTACAACTGCTGCAATCCTGTATTTTATACCTTTATATCTCAAGAATGTAACTGGATGAAGTACTGCCAAGTATTGTTCAATACAAATGCAGGTTTGTATCAGAGGCCTTCCACTCCAGGCCAGACAACGAAAAAAATAAATCACTATAAAGAATGTGTTGTTTCTTAAAATAAAAACAATTAGCACTTCAGCAGCACAATGTAAGCACAAGATGAGTTCTATTATAATGTGATTCAGAAGAAACACATGGGTTTGTTTGACTTTCCTCTCAATGCAGAAATAGAACCAGAGACACCATGAATTGGCTGGAGTACCAAGGAGGAAGCAAAATGTCATGACACAGCAGAAGAAAATAAATCCAGAATGAATTCCTTTTAGACACACAGTAAAACTGAATGGAGTTGGAGGAATTAGAGTGGAATTGATGAATTCCTCAAGTGTATTAGTCATTCTGTATTAATGCTGTAAAAAGAGGAAACAGAGAATGTGTGAAGTTTTACAAAATAAAGATTAGGGATAAGGCTCTCATACTATATACGAAAGGAAACGCAGAAGTAATGCAAATGTGTATTGTATTTGTTAGCTATGCAGTTTATCCGGATAGAAGATTCCTAAAAAAAGTCCTTGAATATAGCAAGATGTAAAAATGAGAAAAAATAAAAAAGAGTCTGTAAGGTTACTTTTGTACTTCATGCTATTTTGATCATCTAGCATCTACTATATAGAAATCAGTGACATACTGAACACTTCTACCTGGTTGAAGAAGTTTTAAAAAGTTTTACCTGTGGGCTGATGTAAGAGTTCTAAGAGTTTTCTGTGAGACAGCGAGATTGCAAAGCAATGAGATTGGACCTTGTTTGCAACTGAAATAGTGCTGCCAAATGAAAGCATGACTTTTGTGTTGAACAGCCCTGTCCTGTCACAGTAAAACACATATTAGAATGAATTATCATTCAAATGTTTTTGACATGTGTTTTGAAATACCTTCAATGGAAATTGAATAAATTAATCATTATGCAAGTTCATGTTTATTTATAGTTATTCCCCTTTTCATTTTATTTGACTGAATTACATTCACATTTAGATGCTAAAAATGTACTGGAGTACGTTTAATCTTGTTTTATTATATTGAAGTTAACATTTACAATGAAAAGATATAGCAGACATGTTCAATTATATTATATAACCACTGGAATTAAATAGGAATTCAAATACAAACTAGGATAGCATAAAATTTGCCTACAGTAGTTGAGTAATCATAAAAACAAAATCAACATTTTCATATCCAAAATATTATTCTTTTTTTTGTGGCCCTGATGTTTCTTGTACCTGTCTGTCATTTGCTTTACTAGTGCATTTTACAACAGGTTTTGTTAAATAAAACCTAAACATTCCAATAAATAGGTCTCTTCAATTTCAGATTAATGCAGCTCAATTGCATTGATCTCATACGGGCCACATCCAAGGTTGTTTGCAATTTGCATTATTTAAGTGAATATGTTTTCATTTTCATTATTTTATCAAAGGATATTATGTTACTGAATCAAAGCCAATCTATTTTAGTATGAAAGTACAATAAAAAATACAAATAAAAGACAATCAAATATTGTCTCTCTAGCTGTGGTTCCTAAAAAGACTTTTACTTTTATGCAAGAATACTAAGCATTACACCATTTTTTTATTTGAAATTTTATCACTAAATCTATTAAATGTTGTTTGCCCTTGTGCTGGTGCATAATTTGTATTACTACTGAGCTTTCCAAAAGGTTGTGTAAAATGATTGTGAATCTCAAAGATTCCACTCATGAATTCTCTTTCATTTCCTTCTGATGCTTTAGACATTTTAAATAACCCTCCTTATACATTTTTAGGAATGGCGTAACCGTCACACCAAAGACATTAAAAGAAGTCATAAAGGGGGCAATATTACATTCAAACAATATCTGATCTAGTTTAAAAGAACTATAAATTTTAAATAATGCCTGAGGAATGTAGGAGAACAGGATTAGAAGTAACACTGAAAATATAGTATTAAAGGCGTTTCTCTTCTGTTGGTTCCCTACATCTCTACCTGTCTGATTTCTGGTACGTGCATCTCCTGGCCCTGGGTGTTTCAGAGCACACAACACAGACACACAGCAGAATGAAATCACAGCCAATGTTATGATGAACAGAGAGTTGATAAAAGGATCAGGGAAGGCCATTGTGGTGAGCTGGAACAGAGTGTATCCAAGTGACATGAACCAAACTGCTACAGCTGCTGCAATCCTGTATTTTATACCTTTATATCTCAAGAATGTGACTGGATGAAGTACTGCCAAGTATTGTTCAATACAAATGCAGGTTTGTAGCACAGGCCTTCCACTCCAGGACAGACACAGAAACAGATGAATCACTTAATAGTACTAATTGTTATTAAAAACAAGCATATTTACTATTTTACCAGCACACTCTAAGCAGAATATGGGCTCAGCTCTATATTAATATGATTCAGAAGAAAAACAAGTTTATTTAACTTCCCTCTTAATGCAAAAATAGAACCAGAGACATCATGAATTAGCTGGAGTATCAACAAGGAAGCAAAATGTCAGGACACAGTAAAATGTCGAGACAATAAGTTCTTCTTCTTCTTCTTCTTCTTCTTCTTCTTCTTCTTCTTCTGTAACCATCAGACATGAAAGTAATTGGGACAACAAAGAAATCTATGCAAGCAATCTGAAGGTAACACCTTTTTTTATTTCAATCTTTGAAACCTATATAACACAGTTTATCAGCAAATCTATACAAATGTAATTAATACCATTCTAGACCTAGTTCAGGTTCATAAATAAGAGAAACATCTGCAAAACCACAGCATGATTAAATGCTCATTAAATTTTAAAATATTACAGAAGCCATAATGTTTCACAGTACATACAACTGAAAAATACAATGGAAAAATAAACACTTGTTAATGACAAAAATGACACCTATACACCCATACAAACTGTTGAAACTCTGGACAATTATATATTGAAATGTTTTTAGATTTAAAAAAGCTATAAATATGCAGCATTTTGAATTGTGAGCATGAATATACTATTTAATAATGCATATTAAAATACAACATATGTTGTAAAGACTATATGAGACTAATACTAAAACATCATCTATTGAGAAAAGAAATGTTATGGTGGATGATAGCGTATAACAGTAGATATCTTTATAACATCTTAACAAGATAACAACTGAATCAGTTATTTTGCTTGGCTAACAAAATGTTACTGTAACATAAAAGTTATCCTGTATGGTGAAAAAGATAACACAGCCACAAGATCACACAAGATAACACATGGCATCCTGCTCTACCTAGCTAACACAAAGTAAGAGAAAAAAGAAAGAAGTAGAAGAACATATTATGTGTGGTCTTTTAAATAACTATTAAACATCCAGTAACATCTTTGATAGTTTTGGAAACATGCTGTGTTGCTCACGAAAAAAGCAAACACTGGTCCTAAGCCTTTTTAACAAGGCATGTTTAATTTTAAAAGCATGTTTCATTTTAATGTAACTGGAATTAAAAAAAAAAGTTTAACCAGCATGATCAGCCAAACCTGTAGAAAGCTGAAGATTCTCAGAGATCATACAGTCACTTTAAATTACTTTTGATACTTTACACATTTGTGATGGCTTTCCTTGTACAGTTTCAGCAGTGGTGTAATAATCACACTAGAAACATTGAAAGAAGTAATAAAAGGAACAATATTACATGCAAACAAAATCAGATCTAGTCTAGTACCAGTAAAAATGACAAGTAATGCCTGAGGAATGTAGGAGAACAGGATTAGAAGCAATGCTGAAAATATAGTATTAAAGGCGTTTCTCTTCTGTTGGTTCCCTACATCTCTACCTGTCTGATTTCTGGTACGTGCATCTCCTGGCCCTGGGCGTTTCAGAGCACGCAACACAGACACACAGCAGAATGAAATCACAGCCAATGTTATGATGAACAGAGAGTTGATAAAATGATCAGGGAAAGTCATTGTGGTGAGCTGGAACAGACTGTATCCAAGTGAAATGAACCAAACTGCTACAGCTGCTGCAATCCTGTATTTTATACCTTTATATCTCAAGAATGTGACTGGATGAAGTACTGCCAAGTATTGTTCAATACAAATGCAGGTTTGTATCAGAGGCCTTCCACTCCAGGCCAGACAACGAAAAAAATAAATCACTATAAAGAATGTGTTGTTTCTTAAAATAAAAACAATTAGCACTTCAGCAGCACAATGTAAGCACAAGATGAGTTCTATTATAATGTGATTCAGAAGAAACACATGGGTTTGTTTGACTTTCCTCTCAATGCAAAAATAGAACCAGAGACACCATGAATTACCTGGAATACCAAGGAGGAAGCAAAATGTCATGACACAGCACGCGAAAATAGATCCAAAATGCATTCCTGTTATACACTCAGTAAAACTGAATGGAGTTGGAGGAATTAGAGTGGAATTGATGAACTCCTCAGGTGTATTAGTCATTCTGTTTTAATTCTGTACTGCAAAGAGAAAAAAAATGTGTGAAGTTTTACAAAATAAAGATTAGGGATCAGGCTCTCATACAATACATGAAAAGAAATGCATGAGTAATGCAAATGTGTTTTGTATTTGTTTGCTATACAGTTTATCCAGACCATTGCATTTACTACAGAGAGATCAATGACATACTGAATGCTTCTACCTGGTTGAAGAAGTTTTAAAAAGTTTTACCTGTGGGCTGTAAGAGTTTTCTGTGAGACAGCGAGATTGCAAAGCAATGAGATTGGACCTTGTTTGCAATTGAAATGGTGCTGCCAAATGAAAGCATGACTTTTGTGTTGAACAGCCCTGTCCTGTCACAGTAAAACACATATTAGAATTGTTAATCTATTCAAATGTTTTTGACATGTGTTTTGAAATACCTTCAATGGAAATTGAATAAATTAATCACTAAGCAAGTTCAATCATGTTTATTTATAGTTATTCCCCTTTTCATTTTATTTGACTGATTGGATTCTCTGCTGGCGTATTTTATTTAAAGTAGGTATTAAGTTGGGAAGATTTTTATATTCACATTTAGATGTTAAAAATGTACTGGAGTACACATTGTCCATAATCATACCTGAATTTCCCTTTGGGGATTAATAAAGTTTAACTTACCTTAACTTATCTTAATCTTGGTTTATTATATTGAAGTTAACATTTGTAANGTTCAATTACATTATATAATCATTGGAGTTAATTAGGAGTTCAAATACAAAATAGGATAGTCTAGAATTGGTCTACAATTGTTGCATAATCATAAAAACAAAATCAACATTGTCATCGCCAAAATATTCATCTTTTTTGTGGCCCTGATATTTCTTGTACCTGTGTGTCATTTTCTTTACTAGTGCATTTTACAATTAGTTTTGTTAAATAAGACCCACACATTCCAATGAATAGGTCTCTTTAATTTCAATTTAATGCAGCTCAATTGCATTGATCTCATACATGTCACATCCAAGGCCATCATATAAATGTATGCTGATTTGTGTCATGATATCAATTGATTGTGCCTGTTACTCTAGGGAGCCACTAGATGGCACTGTGTTAAATATTATGTGTTGGGGACGAGGCAAGAGAATAAAAAATGAAAATAAAATAAGACATCCTAACACTGAGAGGTTTGTTTTATCAAAAAAAAGGACTGAACAAAACATGGTACCAGGAGTGAAATCAAACTAAGAACAGCCTGTTGTGAAAGTGACATAATGGATACTCTAAAACCACCGGAGAACTTGAAGCTCACAGGAAATGTTGACAGCAACTATACATGGCTGCTATCAGAATGGACACAAAGCCAGAAACACGTAAGGTTGCTTTACTACTGAGGGTTGCTGGTCCACAGGCTATTGAAGTGTATAATTCTTTCGTCTTTAATGAGAATGAAGATAGATACAAGCTTGATGATGTGCTGGCCAAATGTGCTGGCCGCAGGAAACATTTGATAACTTCCTCACTGACTTGAGACTAAAGTCTAAGACATGCAATTTTGACCAGCTAAATGATTCAATGGTAAGAGATCAGATTGTTTTTGGCATCTATGATGCAAAACTCAGACAACGTTTACTGAGAGAAACAGAGCTCACTTTGAAAGAGGAAATTAAAATTAGTCAAGCTAGTGAACTTGCTCAACTTCATGTGAAAACGTTGTTGAAATGATGCCAAAAAGCTTGTCTTCTAGTGCAGATGCCGCAATTGGTGCTGTATCCTTCAAAGAGAAGCGATGCACGTCCAGAGCTGCAAAACAGAAGGATGGCGTTTACAGTTGCAAACGATGTGGTACTGATCATCAGCCTAAGCAATGTCCAGCTTTTGGGAAACAATGTGCGAAGTGTAATGGTAAAAATCATTTCGCAAAACAGTGTTTTTCTAAAGGAAAAATGAAACAAAAATGGCGATCTGTCAAGATGACAGAGGAAACTGACCTGAGCGATACATTCTTTGTCTGCATGGTAATCTGTGAAAACATGCTGGAATCTGAGAACACTCTAAATGGACAGTTATCAGTTAATGCACAGAGTCAAGAGGATCCTGTCAAAAATGAAAAATGGGTGGCACCACTACAGAACAATGGAGCGCTGGTCACTCTCAAGCTGGATACTGGTGCTAAAGCAAACTTAATAAGCATGTCAGACATCAAAAATCAAGAAGAAGCCAATACTTCTCAAGGACTACAATGGAAAAAGTATTGGCTCTTTAGGCATATGCAAGTTAAAAGTAATAGTAAAAGACAAAGTGTATCACCTACTGTTCTCTGTTGTTGCTGAGGAACTGGAGTCCCTGCTAGGTGACAAGGCCTGTGAGAGTTTGAATCTGGTCAAAAGGGTGTACCACATCAACCACGAAAATTCAGCTGTGACTACAAGTAACTCTGTGGATGATATAGTGCAGAGCTTTGCAGATGTTTTTAAAGGCTTTGGTGTTCTACCTTATGTTTACAAGATTCAGCTGAAGGAAAATGCACAGCCTGTAGTGCATCCAGAGTTCCAGCTCCACTCAAAGATCGTCTAAAGAAAGAATTAGACAGGATGACCACATTAGGAGTTATCAAAAGAATAGAAGAGCCAACTGACTGGGTGAATTCTATGGTGTGTGTCAAGAAAAAAAACAGAGACTTAAAAGTGTGCATGGATCTGAAAGATCTGAATGACAACATAAAGCGTGAGCACTAGCAAATACCTAAATGTGAAGAAATAATGAATGAAATGTCAGGTGCCAAATATTTCACAAAACTTGATGCCTCACAAGGATTTTGGCAGATACGTCTGGACGAGGGCGGTACAAAGTACTGTACCTTCAACACTCCATTTGGTAGATATTCTTTCCTTAGACTGCCATTTGGAATTATTTCTGCATCAGAAATCTTCCACAGAGCTGTGGAGAACATTATTGAAGGACTTGAAGGAGTCAGAGCATACATTGATGACATCATCATTTGGGGATCTTCACTTCAAGAGCACAACAGTAGACTGACCAAAGTGCTGCAGAAGATCAGACTGAGTGGACTGATACTAAACAAAGATAAATGTCAGTTTGGTGTGCAGGAACTTGTATTTTTTGGGGACAAACTGTCAAGTCAGGGGATACAGCCAGACAGTGAGAAGATAAATGCCATTCGGAAAATGAAACGTCCAACAGAGAGGAAAGGCATACAGTGCATCATGGGTATGGTGAATTATATAGGAAAGTTCATTCCAAATCTTTCTGCAAAAACGTCATGTCTATGAGAACTCCTGCAAAAGACAACAGACATTGTATGGACAGACAAACATGAGAGTGAATGGCAACAGTTGAAAATAGCATTGACCTCTGCACCAGTATTGCAATTCTTTGATCCAACTAAGAAAACCAAAGTGTCCACAGATGCCTCCAAGAACGGTCTTGGTGCAGTTTTATTGCAAGCTGATGATGAGATCTGGAAGCCAGTAGCGTATGCAAGCAGATCCATGACTGATTCTGAGTGTCGATATGCACAAATTGAGAAAGAGTGCTTGGGATTAGTCTTTGGCCTGGAGAAATTTCATAACTACATATATGGGCTTCCCACCTTTACTGCAGAAACTGATCATCGCCCATTAATTGCAATAATAAAAAAGAATCTAAATGAAATGACACCAAGGATTCAAAGACTGATGATGAAATTGCAGAGGTACGATTTTAATTTGGTGTATACACCTGGCAAATACTTAGTGCTGGCAGATACCCTCTCACGAGCGCCCACAAGAAATAGTGAGAGTACAACAGAAGGAGATGTTGAGATTCATGTGAATATGGTGCGCACTGCATTTCCATTGTCAGATGCAAAGTCAAAACAAATAGTTTAAGAAACCAAAAAAGATGCTGAGTTGCAAGCTGTCATTGACAACATGTATAATGGATGGCCAAAATTCCATGATATCAGAGGTGATCTGTGTGTGGTGGGTGGAATTCTTCTGAACCAAACAGAATCGTTATTCCTAAAAAGCTTGAGACAAGACATACTACACAGAATTCACGAAGGCCATCTTGGCATCGAAAAATGTAAGAGAGAGACAGTCTTTTGGCATGGAATAAACAAAGACATCAAAAAGATGGTGAGACAGTGTGACACGTCAAAAATTCAGAAATAAGCAAACTAAGGAGTCAATGATAATACCGGACCTACCAACATTACTCTCGAATATGTCAACAAAGTGTGTAATAACACATGCAAAATAATTTTTTGCAAGACATGGCATACCACAGACTGTCATTAGTGACAATGGCCCATGTTTCAGCAGCAAAGAGTGGCAAGATTTTCAGTGCAATATGACTTCAAGCATGTCACTTCAAGTCCAGAAGATGCTCAGTCAAATGGCAAAGCTGAGAAAGG